>BJCM01234749.1:0-31691 GCA_018326385.1 Flaveria bidentis
CGCTGCATCTCTGTAAAGTCACCAACTTGCATGAGTTGGTGAAAAGGTCTATGCTTTTGGTAACTGTACATTGAGGTCTTGAGTCTGTAACTTTGTACTTCATGTACTTTATCCTTTTTGTAATAGATAAGGATGTGAGCTATGGCATGTCATAGTCACTAGTCAAAAGGCAATCTGCCTTTTGACTCTACAATTGATGTTGTTTGTGTCTAGTCAATTGTATCCAGCTGGCATTCATAGTATAGCCCGCTGTAGGATGTAGTATAAGCATCTCATGTTCTTGTATCTTTCCTGTATGCTTTGTAACACTTGTAATAGAACATAAAGAAAGCAATATACTGCATTCTTGAAAACCATATACTTGTGATCTTGTGTTCTGTCTCTTACATTACCTGTGTTCATAGTGACTTACTTGTGGTTAATCCAATTCACTGTTTGATTAAGTTTTGGTTAATCTCCTCTTTGTGTTGTTGTGTTGTAAGTGACCCTCTTCATCGGTCCTGCAATACTCTTCAATGCTGAGAAGAAAGTTTATGCCCTATTGACTTAGTCAATACCGAAAGACATCTTTCATCAGTTTTCTGAGAACAAACAGGCCAAAAAGCTATGGGAGGCTTTAGAGAAGAGATATGATGGTAATGCAACGTTAAAGGTGTTGAAGGCTAAGGCTCTCAAGAAGGAGTTTGATAATTTCTCCTCAATAGGGAATGAGAGTTTGGATGACATAATTGAAAGGTTCTATCATCTTATGAGTGAGCTGCACACTCATGGTGTAACCACATTAATGGAAGATAAAGTTTCAAGTTTTGCTGATAGGTTTCCTGATAAATGGGATTCATTTGTGTCCAATCTCAGACAGAATGACATTCTAGCAACGTTGGACATAAATGACTTCATCTTGAAGTTAAGAGAGGAAGAGTTGAGGATGAAGTACAAGTCAAAGAAAGGATCCTACATTCAGAATCCTTCACTCTACAACTTAGTTTCGTCTCCAGCTGTTTCAGAAGCACCTCTACAAACAACTTTTGTGTCTAGTCCGTTTGCTTCATCCCAAACCACTACTTCAGGACCAGAAACGTCAAGTTCATCTATTACCCAATATATAGTGCCTGAAGCCAATACTACAAAGTTGAAGACCGAGAATCTCGGTAATATCATAGTGGAAGTTGCAAAGGAACACATGGATCTTCTAACAGCTGTTTTCCAATCTTATGATGGTTTAGTCGCCAGGAAGATTGGAAATTGTCATCTTGTAGATGAAGATTAAGAGCAAGTTGATGAGAATGAGCCAGGGAGAATGAACATCATGTGGGCCTTGGCAAGTGCAGTCAGAAGAGCTAAAAAGTTTGTCAAGAAGCCGGGGAAGAATCTAATAGCCACTAAGGACACGATGTTTGGTTTTGAAAAAACCATAGTAACATGCTTTAACTATGGTGAGAAGGGGCACTTTAAACGTGAATGTGTCAAGCCCAAGAAAACAGGTAATGGAAATCCATTTCTGACCTTCAACCATCAAGACAAGGACATAATTGGAACCGCTTCTTTAATCAAAGAGACAAAGGCTCTTATAGCTCAAGGTGATGAAGGACAAGACTAGTCCTTCAGGTTTGTTTCTCTTGGAGAATCAAATATTGCCTTTGTTGAAGTAGTAAATGATGGGTCTGCAAGTGAAGGTGAGAGTACAACTGAGCAAGCAATGTCGGATACCGAAGAAGCTGCGAACGTGGTAAATCACTTGGTTGAAGAGGAGCTTAGAGCAACAAGTTTAGAATCTCCAGCCACCAAAGAATCTAATTCTGCTTTGATGGTTGATTCAACCGATTCATCACAGGTAAGTTCTCTAGACCAGTTATTTGATAAACATGCTTGTCATGAATGTGATAAATTTAGAGAAAACATTGACTTGAAATTTGCTAGGTTATTAGAACACAATGATAACTTAGTAAATGATTTACAACTCTGCACTGAAGCTAATCGTATATTAAAACAAAATGAGTGCAGTTTTAAAGAAAAGATAGAACTTTTGGGGAAATAACTAAGGGAAACCGAGGTTGTTGCCTTAAATCAATCAAATGATATAAAATTTTATTTAAATTCTTTAGAAGAGACCAAAAAGGAAAAAGTAGTTTTGGAAGTCGAGGTAAATTCGTTAAAACAAAAACTGCATAGTTGGGCTAGTTCTTCTCACATAGTTCAAAACTTAGTGAAAGAACGAAACAATGGGGAAGGTCTGGGGTACAAAGTAGTTGCACGACCACATGAAATCCTTTTAAATACAAAATATAGACCTGTAAATGACAACCCAGTAATGGATCATGTGGTGTCCACTCCTCTGGTTAGTGATCCTGATTCCACAGTCAAACCTTTAAAAAAGATCACTAGACAGAAGGAGCCTACTTTGAAATCTAAAGGTAAAATGCCGGTTGAATTTGGATGATGAAATTAAAAGGGTTAATGTAAAGTCAGGGTCACAAACGTCTACATCAGAACCCAAATTTACTAAACCAGTTAACCATAAACGTGGAAATCATCAAAGTCCGTATAAAGTGCAAGTTAAAGATGTTCAAAACGATAAAACAATTAATTTTGTTAATGAGGCTAAAACATCTAAAAGGGAAGTGACAAAACCCAAACAGACAAAGGTCACACCTTTACAAAACTCAAACCCACATAAATATTGTTAGGATCTGGTATTTGAACAAAACACCAACTGATTAACGTGTTAAACCAAACCAAATAGTGCGGAATCCTATTTGATTGGCGATCCAATCAGTGAGAACGCACTTAGAAACAATAACGTATTGAATCTAACGTCAAGAATCGATTAGGAATCGATCTACAACGTTCTATGAACTTGGAATACAAACTTAGAGGCTTTTGGAGGCTAGGGTACATCGGGGGTCTAAGTGGATTGAATGCTTTTTTTTTCACGAATTAGGTGGTATTTATAGGTTAGGGTTGCTCATTCGGGTGACTGAACCATTAGCATGGTTCAGTCGTGCGATTGAGTCATACAGTTGATCCATTCGCCCGATTGAGTGTTCAGTCGTGCGATTGAGCCAATCTTAGGTGATAATCATACGACTGATCCAGTCTCCTGGTTCAGTCGTGCGACTGAGCCATTCGCATGAAGTTGTTCATGCGTATGGTCCATTAGCATGGGCCATTCGCATGATAACTTCATGTTATTAAGTTTAAGTGTATTGAATGTCATTATATTATTTATATTGAATCAATCAACCACAACCTATATAATCAATTCGATAAGCGTTAAACAACTCATAAATGAAACATTAAACATTATAAGCACAACCAAACATTTTCATTTCATTAAGTACCCGACTATTACATAAGTATAAGACAACAAAGACATATTACATTAAGATCAGAATCAAGGTACACATGTATCAACAAGAACATAGTTTATTTTCTAACTTTCAGGGAAAAGCGCAGACGTAGGTTTTGACATGGGAGGTTCCCGGAGGTTCATAAAAGTTGACTTTTGAGGTCATAGACATTATGATGGGCATGGATGATGATTTATGATGTTGTATGTTTATGCATGATGGTATGTATGATGTATGTTATGTATGTATGATGGTGTTGTGTATGGTGATGTTTGTAAGTTTATGTTGATGTTCCTTGATATGTGCGATTATTTTCCTGTGGCTTTACGTTGAATGTTAATGAATGAAATGAAAAGTATTATGTAATGTAAAGTGGAAGAGAATGAAAAGAGGAACAAAATAAAAGAATGCATGCATTAATGAATGAACGAACGAAAGAAAGGCTTGCAATCAAATGTATGGAGGTTCACACTCAATGAGGAGTGCTAGCCCAACCGTGTGCGGGTTAGCTACCCCATGAGGATGCACACTAGGGCTTAATCCGTGTGGTTAAGCAAATGTATGGAGGTTCACACCCAATGAGGGGTTGTCAGCTCAACTATGTGTGGGTTAAATACCCCATGAGGATGCACACAGGGGTTTAATCTTTGTTATTGACTATATGTACGGGGTCCTTGTTGCTTAACCCTAGATGAATTGCTTGGTGCTCTAGAGGGGGGTTAAGCACATGACGGGACCTAGATGAAAATGAAAGATAATAAATGTACAAAATGAACGATGATGAAGATAATTATTATTATCTATGTGTACGTACGATGTGTGATCACGTTCTAAGTTTGGTATGATTTGAAAGAAAGTAAAGAACGGTTTTAAACGAAAGATAAAGTATGTTTTATTATAAAACTAGAACTCACTCAGCAATGCTGACTTTTATGTGTTTCCAGTTGGCAGGTAATGTTGCTGAGGATGGCACTGGGCGGCTACTTGGCTCCTTTTTGGATGGCATTCTTTTGATTAGTGTTTTTGCATTGTAATGAGAACAAACTACATTTTGTAATGAATGTTGTATTAACTTGCAAAAGTATTTACATGGAAATGAAAGGTTATTTTTATGTTCCGTTGCGATGTTTTATGATATACAAATGTAATTATATGTTTTATGTGCGATGATTGGCCAGCTGTAAGCGTCCCGGGAATAGGGCCTTACATGATGTCATTGGATAAGTTAGAAAGAGTAGGTGATAACTAGGTAATTGAGAAAAAATAAGACCCTAAAGTGTTGTGTAGGACCTGTGAAGGGGGTCAATGCAATAGTTTCACACTTGTTAGGAGAGTTAGAACACTTAACAGATCAATAGGGAACTGACTTATGATGTAACAAAGAACACAAGTAAAGAACAAACCAAGAACACCATAATATGGTTTTCAAGAATGATGTATATTGTTCTCAATTTATTACAAAGTGTTACAAAAGTTAAAATGAAATAACAAGTACTTAAGAAACTTTATACTACGTCCTACAACCGGCATAATTTGAAGGCCAGCTGGAACACTAATGTACACAACCAGATCGATGTAAAGTCAAAACGTACATTGTCTTTTGACTGTGAAATAGCTCACATCCCTATCTAATACAAAAACATAAAAGGATAAAAGTACAAAAATAGAAAGTTAAAGACACAAGACCTTAATCTAAAGTTTGACAAAAGTATGATTTTTCACAAACCCATATAAGTTGGTGAGTCTTTAGAGGTGATAATGAAAAGTGGTTTAGCTTTTCTCAAAAGGTGATTAAAGAAAGCATGTCTTCTCTGTCTTTGGCTTCAGAAGAATTTGTCTTTGAAGCTTTGGAAGACTTTGTCTTTGAAGCTTCAGAAGACTTTATCCTTTGGCTTTGAAAGATTCGATACTTATTATAATTCACTTAGTTATATCAAATCTTCCAAAGTAACTTCCTTGTACTTTACATGTGTATGATAAGAGCTCTATGGTTGTATCACCTCTAAGTGTAATCCTTACGAACTCCCCCTAGGCTAATGCTACCAAAACTGAAGAACTTTGAAGCTTGATCTTCATATGTGGATAGTCCTTATCAGAATCAAGACCATTCCCTTTATCATTAGTTGGTCAGGATTCCTCACACTTTTAATGTACCTTCTCATGTCCTAGAGATCATTCAGAGGAAGGTCAAGTATGTTATGCCAGAAGTACATATCTTGAACCCGTTAATCTCTAGTGACTTACCATCTATCCGTGTTAGTAGCAAATAACCAAGACAAGATGGGTCTCTCAGCAACAAGAGGCTCTAACAATGAGTGGACTTTGGTGAGCAGGCTTTTCTTGATCACCATAAGGATGTTCTGATCCATCCTGACATGAAGATGTGGATTCCTTGGACTTTTTCTTCATGTCCCTTCTAATGGTCATCCTTTTCCTCTTTCTATACTTTTAACTCAGAAGATTGGCCTTAAGTACCAGATGGTTCTTGTTTGTCCTTCTTAATTACCTTTTCCTTTATAGGTTCGAAACGTGAGGGATCAGGACCTTGTTGTGGGTAAGAAGATGAAAATGGTTGTGATGCAACACTAGGTTCAGGGTTGTGTCTCTTGGGTTTCAACCTTGACCTCAGCTTATGGTGCAGTCTGACTTGTTGGATAATGCAAGTCTACTAGCTCACCCTTCTTAATCTTCTACTTGATCACGCTAATCTGTATCCATAATTGATAAGACATTATACCAAGTCTCTTTTTGGAGAACCAATATATCTTTAAGAAGTTCATCATCTTCGGTCTGTTAGCAGACTTCTTCTGATTTGCTCTGATGGTGGCTCTTGACTTTGCAGCCTCTTCCCTCATCTTCCTTTTAGCAACCTTTTTGCTATTTTAGTACTTCTTGCTCAAGTTTCTTGAGGTATTCAAGTTCAATATAATCATAGGATAATGGAAGTAGGTCTGCTGCCTGATAGAGACTTGTGGCACTTAGGTAGGTTATCATGCTTTGTATGTCTTGTTCCCTACCTACCTGAGTTTCTTGCTTAGTAGCCACAACCTCTACCTTAGGGTTTCACTGAACCGGGGAGGGGGTAGGAGCTTTGTATAATCTTCTCCTTCTTCTTTCTTCTTTGAACTTGTGGAGCAGTTCTGCATCCTCTACTTCTTTCCTCTCTTTTGACACTTCAATGTCAATGGTTCATTTAACTCTTCTGAGGGAAGAGAGATGAGTTCATCAACATTGTAGTTCCTAGACCCAAGATAATTCAATATGGTTGCACCCAACTCATCTTCTTGAGTGTTTGGCTAGGGGGCAACACTGATTGCTGCTTCCATGAATCCAATGGTCTCATTTGAACTCTCTCTCTTTTCCTTCCTCTTTATCTCTCTCTCTTCTACTCATTAATCTCTTTAGAGGACATCTTCCTCTTCCTTTTATCAGTCACTGGTATGTCTTCCTCAGAGGGCACCTTCATGTGCTAGTGCCTCACTAACGGTGCTAGGTGCCAAAGGTGAACCTATCTAAAGGTTAACATGTTCAACTACTGGGCCTTCAACCAAGGTTTCCCATTTGAAGCTAATATTAGGGTCCACCTTACTATCTAGTTGACCAATAGTCTTTCCTGCTAGCCTCTGTCTATATAATTTGATTCTTGTTTTAAAATCTTCAAGCACCCTATCTTGAAACCTTTTAGCTAACCTTGCTGCTTGCCTGTTTTGACTTGGGTTGGCAAGTGGCAGGTTAACCAAATAAATGCCATCATAGTATCTTAGGTTTTGAAAGTTGAAGACTTATAGTTGCCCCTGAGATCTAGAGATTATCAGGGCTCTTCTATCAGTATCGTACCTCCATCCCACTATTGTATTTCTGTAGGATAGGAGGGAGTACACATAGCCTTTGGTATTTCATCCTCAAATAGGCTTTGACTCAAAGAATCTATATCAATGTGGGCCTAAGGAGGTTGTTGAGTATGGACAACTGCAAGTGAGGGTGGTGAGTCCTCTATGTCCATACTCTCGGCAGCACTCCCAGGTTTTGTAATTATAAGTAGGACTTTATTCCCCTTTTGGTTGCATCACCCTCTTGCATAGGAGAGCTAAGGGTTAGGTCCACCACATCCACATGTTTTTATGGACCTGGTTGAGTTTGCTAATCGGTCTCTTACTAACTTGCCCTTGAGATTGGGGATCTCAAGTTGCTAGTCACTGACCTATCTTTGTAAGGTAGCCACCTGAGATTCCAAGTGACTTACCTTTGAAACTAAATAGGTGTACGTTTTAGATAGTTTTTGCACCTTTAGTTGAAGACTCCCCTTATCTTCATCATAAGAATCATAGGGGGAAGAAAGAATATGAACAAAGTCTTCTTCCTTACCATAAGTTGGGTGTTCTTGATTGCTGGATTTTCCCTGCTCCATGACAACTTCAAAAGAAGTGTCAATGGGATGTGTTGTCATGGTTGAGGTCTTAATGATGAAATCACTAACAAAAGTGAGAGTCTCTTCCATATGGACTTCCTAAACATGTTTAGGGAGGTACACCTCAGTTAAGGTTGGATGATGTGTCACACCCCAACCTTAACGGCGTAATCGTCGAGATGTGAGGGTTAAGTTTGTTCACGACCACATAGGTTTGTTAGGCTCATAGATCTATGACGTCGCTAGGCTAGCAATAGTTAAAGCTTGTCAACATATAATGTATCTCATTTAAATCTCATAATAACACAAATAACCATGACAAAAATAAGTATGAATTGCGCGTGCGTTACAAGTATAAAACATTTACGAGTGTAAGTTGATAAGTTTAACATGTTTCACCCCAAAAAAGTGTGAAATAATATAAAAAGAGGCATGACACTCACTTGACGCATATGTGTAAGATAATAATAAAGATTAAACGATGTTCCAACGAATTCCTTTTACAAGGTACCTAAACGTATATATATTACAAGTTTAAGTTTTAATAATAAGATTAACGTTTAAACATGATTTAGGATTTCAAGGGGGAATTTAAGGTTTTTGATATATAAAGTTAATAATGAAAATACTTTTATTTTCATTTTAATGAAAAAGAATTACATCAATTTAATAATTTATCATAAAGAAATAAATTTGAATAAATTGATATAATTAACAAAAACATAAAGTGTAGATACATTTCTATATTTTTTTATTTTTAAAAATTATAATTTTAAACAATAACATTTGAACCAATAATAGTTTTTAATGATTTAAATCATTATTTAATGTATTTTCTTTATAATAATAAACTAAATATAATCCTTGTTTTATAAAATATTAAAATTATATAAGGACTAAATTTACTGAAATTTATAAAGTGATTTAAAAATAACTAAATTTTATAAAATTATTTTTACATATTTTTTTGAAGGCTGAAAAAGTCTTAAAAAATAATGGAGGTTGTCGGGTTCGAACCTGCGACCTCGAGTGTAGAATGTGTGTGTAACCACTGAACCAGGGTCATGGGCATGGTATATCACGGTTTTAAAATCTTACAAACATAACCCAAGTGAAATCCCCAAATCACATAAACCCTAGATCGATCGAACCCAAAATTGAGCATCGATTCGAGTGATTCAACCCGATTAACCTTAGGGCTTTTGATCCCTAACTGTAATCGGGTAGAATGATGTATTAAACTTACTTGATTATGATCGAATTGAAGTGTTTAAGCTTGGCTTTGTCTCGGTTATCTTGTGAAGACCAGATGCTTAGCTATTGGCCGATTAAGTGAGTGTTTCACGAATTTGTGTTTAGAGAGAGTTAAAAGGGGTCGAAGGGGACATTTTCCCTCTGTTATATAGACTTGATTGTTAAGATGCCGAAAGAGTTTCAGTTTTTGTTCGACTATTTCGATTACAATTGAGTGTTTAATCGATTGTTTTAACTCAAATTAAACTGTGCATTAAGCTTCGTAATGATTATCCGAACGTTTCTGTTCGATTAATTTGATTAATCATCACGATTCGCCCGTTGAACGGTTACTAGTCGATTGAAGTGTTTGTTTCAGTTCAATTCCCTTTACTACCGAGCTTAAAAGTCTAATTAAGTCATGGGTTCGAGTCCAAGAGGTCCTCCCGAGTCAATTAGCATATTAGGACGTTAAAAATCGATCAATTTTGAGAGTTTGATGGTCACCGGAGCTTGGTTGGAGGTGGGCCGGCTGGTGACCGGTTTTTCGGGGGGAGAGAAAGAGAAAAAGGGGTTGGGTTTTTAATTTACACAAGTAGCCCGTCAACTTTCATTTCTTATTATTTTATGCATAAAACTTTCATTTAAAGTTTATAAAATAACAAAACAACCCTTGAACTTATTTAATTTTAAGTTTTAAACAATTTTAAATTTAATAACTTGTATAAATTAATAATAATAATAATAATAATAATAATAATATTACTATTATTTTTTTATCATTATTGTTATGATTATTATAATTTATTATTATTATCATTATTATTATTGTTATTGTTGTTGTTGTCATAATAATTGTTATTATTGTTCAATTTAATTGTTAGATTATTAAATTTTATATTAAAAATTAATGAAAAACTAAGAAATAAGCATAAGTAACTCACAAGTTTCATAATTGACAACAATGGTCCTTACAAGAATTTAACGACATTAACTTTTAATTTAACGAAAAAAATGCGAGATGTTACATAATGTGGGTTAGATATTGGTGATTCAAGAGCACTCATCTCTCCTTGAGCAGGGGTGTAGAAGAGAGACTCCTGGTACTGACCGAATCCCATATCCTCATCATCATAGAATTAATGGTCAGGGATGGGTTGGTTTAAGTTTAAAGGCTGGGGATGGTAGCTTTCCCCTAAAGGTTATCATCTGAGCTCTGAGAGTCGGAGTGATTTATGACTGAGGTAATGAGCTCATCAGACTGAGCATGAGGAACCTCAGCACTAATCAAAGAAGTAATGGGAGTGTTCTATTCCTTAAGGGATATGGGAGCTCTTGTTTCTGTTTCCACATGCATGGTTGGTTGTACGAGGGCCTGCTCAACCTGGGTAGACTAAGCAAGGGTTTGTTTGGATTTTTGGTGTAGGTGATGGTTATTTGTGGTTGTGCAAATGGTGCTAATGTGGAATTTGTGGGTTCAATATTGGTTGGTGCTACTAAGTTGTCATCTTGAGCAATGAGCTCTAATATCTTTGGGACTAGGGTTGTTTCTACCCCTAAGAAGCCAAGAGTGGACTTTCTTATTGTTTTAAAGATGTCAGGCTTCATATGTCCCAATTTAAGAGTATTATATGTTCCCTTTAACTGTAAGCCTAGTTTACAGTTAAGAATGTGTTAAATATATCTATGGAACATATAGTACTCTAAGGAGTCGAAGTTAGAAAGCAAGTTTGTATAGACAAATTGTGAGTACTTGAACTTGACCCCTTGAAACATCCCATGGACTATATAGGATAAGTCTTTAGGAATCCGGTCCTAGCCTCCATGTTTGTTAAATAGAGAGTGGATTACAACATAGAGCAGGTACTTCCGTTGATTGGAAACCTTACCCTTCTTAAAGGTTCTAACCTAGTAGTCCTCTTCATAGCCTATATGTCGGAATGAGTTGTTGACAATATATTTTGGGAAGGAAAACTCATTTTCCTCATCATCCAGCCTTAGATGAGAGTTGATTAGTGGCTAGATTGATGAAAAATGGCTTCCCTTGCACTGTGGTAGACAATGCCTTCTCACCATCCAATATGACCTTTTTGCAACTCCTCCAGAACTCTAGGAGTTGTTCTTCATACAGTATAGGGTCTATTGTGAGGGGAGTGAAGTACTTAGAGTGAGACAAGAAGATGCAAAATTTTAAGAAACCTAGATCTTACTAAGATGATATCAAAGTAACTTGATTTTATTGCCTATATAGATGCATAGAAAAAACTGTTTGGTTACTGGGATCAAGGTTGGCCATTTTGAGTAGCTTAGAGGTGAAGAAAGCTAAGAACAAAGTCTATTTGTAGTGAATTCAAGGTTTGAACTTTTACGGATGAAGAGGATGGAGAAAGAGGGGGAACCGTTGAAGGAATATATATATGGTTGGATTTGAGACAACGCTCCTCAACCTAGAAAGAGAACTCCGGGATCTTTTTAATGCAAATGGATAAATTTTGAAATCCGAATGTCAGTCCCAACTTTGAAAATTGCCCAAAAAGGTATTTTTCTTGAAAGCCTAAAATCTTTCAAAGGTAATTTTGTCTTCGGAAGTTTTGAGACAACTTCCGAAACTAATTTGACTTTGGAAGATATTCCTTAGCTTGATAGAAATTTGCTTCAAAAGAAAAAAACTTAGATTATTTTGCTTCCGAGATATATTTGGTTTTAGAAGATACTAACTACCACAGTTTTATTCATGGATGAATGAAGCTTCCGAGACTTAATTGCTTTTGTAAGAAAATTGTCCTTCAAATCATACAAGTACATAGAAGCACATATAAGCTTTGGAAGATACACTAGAATTTCTTCCGAAGGTAAATTTCTTAGTAAGTAGTGATAGTTTTAAATACATAATTTTCTTGTGAAGTCAACTTAATGTCTTCCGAGAGAAATTTTATCTTAATTTTTAAAATTCTAAGGAATATCACTCTTAAATTTTTTTCTAAAGTAAACTAGGCTTATAAAGGTGATGATGTAGACAACTTAAGACACACATATTAAAAAATAATCTTGTATTTAATTTAAGAATATCTAATCAAAGTTAATCATCCCAATCGCTGATACAAGATACTTAAATCTCTACTTATCAAAAGCTATTATGAACAGATCAACATATTATTTATTTGTGTTGATTCTGACTAGTTTTATCAATCCGTTTTTAAAATTATCTCTAATCAAATGATACTTGATGTTGATGCGCTTTGTCTTTGAGTGCTTCACAGGATTCTTTGTAATAGAGATAGCACTGTTGTTGTTTATGTTGATGAAAGTCTCTTTAAAGTTAAATCCATAGTCTAGCATCTGATTTTTGAATCCAAAGTACTTGAGCATAAGCAGCAATGTATTCATCTTCATCAATTGATGTAGACACACATGATTGCTTCTTGCATTGCCAATAGATTATCCTTCCACCAAGAAATTTACATCCCCGTGATGTATGCTTTGCATTCATGTTACAGCCACCATAGCTACTATCTGTAAAAGCATACAGATTGAAGTCAAAATTCTTTGGATACCAAAGTCCTAATTTGGGAACACTTTTGAGATATTTGAGAATCCTATTGACAACAATCTAGTGTGACATCTACATAAACTTGAACCAACATTAAGTCATTTTTAGTTCCTTTAGTGAAGAGTGTTCCATCGATAGTACCTCTCTTATAGGCATGCAGAACAACTACTATGAAAGTGTCTCATACCACTTCCTTGGAGCTTGATGTAACCCATAGAGAGCTTTGTTTTAGCTTTCAGACATAATTAGAATGATCTGGGTCTGCAAATCCAGGTGGTTGTTTGACGTGCATTTCCTCATCAATCACCTATATAAGAAGGCACACTTGATATCAAGTTGGTTGAAATTGAAATTCTTGGATACAGCAAAAGCAAGGAATATCTTAACAACTTAAGTCTTGCTATAGGAGCAAAAATATCCGTGTAGTCAATCCCTTCTTCTTGTGTGTATCGTAGAACAACTAATCTTGTCTTATTCTTGATGACAAGTCCTCTATTATCTTTCTTATTCCTAAAAACCTACTTAGTACCTATGGTGGTATTCCCGTGAGGAATAGGATATAGGTCCCAAACCTTTTGCCTTTTGAATTGAATCAACTCCTCCCACATTGCTTCAACCCAACTTCCATTCTTCAGAGCCTCTTCAATCTTCTTTGGTTCAATCTAGGACAAGAAAGAACAGTGAAGACAAAAATTTTTTGTCATGGGTTTGTCCTCGTGTTCTTACCCCTCTCAACTTATCCAATAATGTTTGTGGTGGGATGTGACTTGTGGATTCTCAGTTGAGGAATCACAGCAAGTTGATTGGACAAATCTAAATTAGTGAAATTTAGATATGGCGATTGAGTATCCCCCACCAAATCAGCACACTTATCAAGAGAAACTTGATCCAATAAGTGTGTGATATCATTGATGATGTTTTCTATGGAGTTGTTATCAGCATCAAGAAATTCTTAATCACTATCACTACCTTCATCTCCTTGTACATTGGAAACCCCTTCATTTGAGTTATGTGCCTATATTCTAGAATTTGTAGACACCTCAAATGTATCAGCTGAAGAGTTTGTCATTATTATGCTGACATGACTTCCAACTGTAGAGTTTGTTACCACTAGAATTGAAGTAGCTTTCTGATTCTCAGTTCAAATCTTAGGTCAGAATCTCCTGTTGAAAGGCTACCTGTAGATCCTAAAACATTTTCACAAGATTTAATTGTTAAAACAGTTGATAATTAAATCAAGATAAAACTGCTAATAACCTTTCACACTGGGTTTGTGCTCATTGAAGGTCACATTGGCTAACTCCTCAACTACTCTAGTTCTGAGATTGTATACTCTATAAGCCTTAGCTTGGGAACAATATCCAATAAAATGTTCATCATTTGATTTCTTAGAAAATTTGGTTATCTGATCTTTGATATTCAAGATAGTGCAAGGACCTCCAAACGATATGAGCAAACCAATGAAAGGTCTCCTTTAGTGCCATAACTTATAAGGAATCTTACAATAAGTCTTGACTGCTAAAATTTTGTTTTGCACATAGAAGGCAATGCTTATTGCCTCTACCTAGAAGGTGATGGGTAGTTTAGAGTAATTTAGTGTGGTTCTTACAGCTTCAATAAGTGTCATGTTTATCCTCTCAGCAATACCATTTTGTTAAGGAGTCCTTGGAGCACTGTATTGTCTTGTAATACTTTTCTTGTCACAAAATGAATCAAGGATTTGGATTTTGAATTCACTTCCCTGATTATATCTTATGATTTTAACCTTTTGATCATATTGATTCTTAATTTTCAGAATGAAGTTCTTCAAGATCTCAAGGGTCTCGTTCTTAGTTTTAAGGAAAAAGACCTAAGTGTATCTTGTGTAGTCAATAGTGATCACCAAACAATATGAGGACCTTTATTGACTTTTAAATTGGTGAAACCAAAGAGATCCATATGAAATAAGCGTAAGGAATTTTCCTTTTCTTTGGCTTGTGAGACACTTTATGTTTTTTTTCCTTTTCAGATATTCAACATAAAGGTCTTTACTTGTAAACTCTTTCTTTAGCATTTCAGTTACCAAATCATTCTTAATTAATTTATTCGTGTTCTTAAAGTTTACATGGCACATTCTTATATGCTAGAGGAAAGAATCATCACTATTGGCTTTGGATTAAAAGCAAGAAACTTATCCTGATAGAGATGTTTCTTGCAAATCCATCTTGTACGTGTTCCCTTTCTTAGGGGTTCTAAGCAGGATATGCTCTTGAGAAATGACCATTTGGGATTGAGAACAATGCACTCATGCTTAGTAAAGAGCTTGTTATGTCTTAAGGTCACAAAATTAGGATACACTCAAGAGATTGTACCCAAGCTCCTTAACATAGTTTACCTTTTTCAATTTTTGGCTTATTATTTGTGACTCTGCTCCTTCAAGTGATGTAAACAACAACATCGTTTTCAACAACAACATAGTTTACCTTTTTCAATTTTGGGTTATCATTTGTGATTCTCCTCTAAAAACAACTAGCCCTCCATCAATTCTTTCAAAGTTCGAAAGCAAAGAGCCATTGCTTGTCATGTGCCTGAAACAACCACTATCAATGATCCATACATTTCCTTTGGACTTCAGTTGTTCTTGCACATAAAGATATGGTTAGTTACATTTAAAAACGTTAGTTGTGTTGGTCTTAGGCTTATCAATGTGATCTGAAAATAATTTAATAGTAATTGATCCTATATACAAGCTCTAAGGATCCTTTGTTGTTGTTGACGTAGAACTTTTAGTCATATGGCCTTCCTTCATCTTCCATACCATCTTTGGTAGAGTAGATTTAGCATTCAATACTTTAGAAGTTTTTATGACTTTAGATGTTTTTGGGACTGGACATTCGGAAGCTTTTGCATCCACTACATCATACTTCAATACTTCGGAAGCATTATTTTCTTTCGAGACCAAATTTTCTTACAATGATAGTTTTTCACTTATCTTCTTCACTTTGGAGCTTCTGAAAGGAAGAGATTTTCCTTCTGAAGCTATCTTCTTCTTTTTTTTCTTAGATGTTTTCTTCTTGATCATACTTGTGGTACCATTAGGATTGTAGATGCAATCCTTAGAAAAGTGAGAGGTACCACCACACTTGATACATTAAGCTGGTAAACTTCTAAGAGTTTTCTTCGATGTAGAAGGCTGATCTTGATCTCTTTTCACATCCTTCTTCATCTTTACAAATGATGCAGTAGGCTTCTTAGGGTGAGATTTGCTCTTGGAACTGGATGGTTAAGGTTGTGCAGTAGTGGTGCACATTTGATTATCCGTCTTCTCTTGGAACTGGATGGTTGACTCTTTAATGTTCACCATTTTAAATCCAGCAAATATAAAAACTTGTTTTTTCTTGGAGTTATAGGTGGTTTTGATCTCTTAGGCTTTCTTTGATTTTCTTTTGGCTGCCTTGATCAAGTTTTTCCTTATAGACTTGGTCATCCTTGGTTCTTTCTTCTCTCCTAAAGAATAGTGACCCTTCTTAGGATGATCTTCTACACTCACTTTAGATCCATCCTTCACTATCATCTCTTTATCTTCATCCTCTTCTTGGATGGGTTCTATGAGTGGTAGCTGATCTTGACAAGTTTCACACCTTGGAGGTCTTATAGATAGTAATATGGGTGGATGCCCTAACTCACTTAAAGACAATCCCTACCTATTCTAATAAAAAATCTTCACATGCATGAATGAAGATATAATGTTCTTGAAGGTTTCTTTTTCAACACACTTTTCTTCCTTGGTGTTGCTGATCACAAGCTCAGTCTAACATTCAGTTAACTTGGTAATGAGATCTTTGATTTGAGTCATGTAATTGGTGTACTCAAGCCTAAGTGTTGAAATTGTTTTCTCTGAATCTTCTATCATAAGTTTATAGTCATTTTCAACTCTTTTGAAATCAACTTTTAATATGTTCAAGGACTCAAGGTAAGATATCACTTCAAGGTTATTGGACCTATACATATTTACTTTAGCAATTCGTTCTAGAGTACAAAGATGTTCTAATACCTTAGCTTCTTCATAGTTAGCCATCAATTCTTGGTTGGGAGAAACATCTTCTACCTGAATGCTCCAGTCAAAGCCTTTTTCTTCAACGACAACAACAACTTGTTGTTTTGGTTGGCATGGCTTCTCAGTTCTAGGAGCAGCATTAGTATAGTTAGGTCTGGATTATGCTTGGCCACTATTAGTCCTTGTTGGGTTGCACTCCCTAGCAAAGTGTCCCATCTGTTTACAGTTGTAACACTTCACTTTGCTTTTATCTAGTCTAAACTTTCTACTGGATATGTTGCTGGAAAACTTCCTTCCTGTACTCTTATAGAACTTCTTGCCTTTGTGAGTGAGAAAAGCCATTTGTTGCACTATCTCTATGTACTCCAAGTTATCTGGATGGATACAATCCAAGTTTTTAAGAGTGAAAAGAAAGTTTCCACAACTTTTATCAACAGACATGAAGGATTGAGAAGAGCTTGTCTTTTGGAATGGGTTTCCTTGGATCTAGATCTCCCTTGGTGTCTTAGGGAAGGTGATCAAAAGAACTTTTTGTGAGCTGTCAGGGTAGTAGATAAGATGATGTTGTCGTTCTCTACTATCCCTTTCAACCATATGGAGGGTTGAACTCTGTTGATTTCTAGGAGAGTTGCTTGACAGGTTCTGTATGTTCATCTCCATCTAGTAGCCACTAAAGACACCATACAGTTCTGTGATAATAAGAGTAGAGAGATTTTCAGTTCTTTTAATGGCCACACAGTAGTGAGTCCATTGTCTGGAAAGAGAGAAAATGAACTTCCTCATAATATCCCTATTCTAAGGCTTTACTCTAAAATCTATGAGAGTATCTACAATCTCAACATACCTAAATTATTGTTGAGTCATAATTTTACCTGACTTGTAGGCAATGTTCTCAAACTGCTGGTTCATAAAGTCTTTCTTATTTTCATTGGCTTTCTCAGACCCCTCATACATGAGCTTTAGTGCATCTAAGAGCTGCTTAGCAGTTTTGCACTTCTTAAAGCCTCTGTATATAAAGTTTGAAAGAGCAGTTTGACGAGCGGTCATGACTTTCTGATCTACGTCAGTTTTCTTCTAATCTTCCTTAGAATACTTAGCCATTTATTTTGGAATCATCCCACCTCCAACAATGGCTGAAGAGGTGCTCAAAACAATGTAATATCAAACATGAAGGTGATAGGACATGTGTTAAAGCATCTAATCCACTGAGCTCATTTAGTTTACACATGGCTTAAAAACATGTAAACCAAATCAACCTACATGTACATCACTCATAGTGCTTCTAGACCATAAATTAGAAAACCGACGGATGCGGATCTTCATAATACTATTAATTCCATTCATTAATAAATGATAGTATAATTAATATAACTATTATTATAATATTTTTAATTAAATATTTTATCTATTTTAGAAAAACTTTTGATTAAAATAATAGTAAATGAGTATTTGTTAAGAAAATTATATTTATATACTAATTTGTAATGTTAATTATAGTGAGAACATACGTTCAAATCCTAGGTGAAGCTTTAATGGACTGTATAAAAAAATGATACGTGACTTTTAGAGATTTCGATTTATTAGTATAAAAAATATAGATAGATATATATTTACCAGAGTAAACTATACTGATCGTTCCTAAGATTTACTTAAATTTCACATATTATCCCTGGGATTTAAATATTATATGTTTAATCCTAAGGATTAAAAAAAATAACATGTTTCATCTCTAGGTTAAACAACCATTAAATAATTCCGTTAAGTTGTAGTAAATCAATCATCTTACCATCAAGGACGAAAAGTGTAATTTACTATATTATTATTCATATTATTATACCTCATCATCATGATCATCTTCCACCCCAAGGCCAAACCCCAACCCCCACATCTACCTACAGGTCTCCCACCGTTTCCCATCTCACCTTTGTCGGTCGGCAACCCACCACTACCATCACCCTTTCCCATCAACACAACCATAATACCCTTACTCCTACCCTACTTCATCTTCTACGTTTGAACGTAACTCTAGCTCACTTCCGGCAACCCCTATCCTGATCCTCACTTTCGATGGCAAGTTCTGGTAGCCCCTACCACCACCACACCCACGCCCACCCAAGTACACACCCCTTCATGTTTTCGGAACAATGAAAGTCATTTCGTGAAACACCTTGAAACCATGGTGGTTCACCTCTTCCAGAGACTTCCATCACCACAACAAATCCACTACCACCCTTCACCATCTCCTCCGTTGATACCACCACCACTTATAACTACCCACCACTCCAGTTAGCCACCGGTGATTTTCCGAACAACATCGAAACTTCGATGTGGTCGATCAGAGGTGGATCAGAGGAGGAGGTTTGTTGCTAGCGAGGTCTATCAGTTGGAGAAAGGGAAGGATACGGTGACAAAAACCCACAAATCACAACTCCTTCTCTATCGAACCGGTGGTTTTGCTCTACAAAGGTTTAATAAAGTTGATGTAGGATGGCGATGATGGTAAGGTACGATGCTGGTGTTGGCAAGATGCAACGATGGTGGTAGTGACAAGGTGGACAATGCAGGTCGTAAGGTGTGAAGATGCGATGGTGAAGGCAGCGTTGTCGATGGATAAAGGATTGGGTGTACAGGTGGGGTGGGTTATGAGGATGTTGTTGTTGAAATTTAAGCAAACCTTAGGATTAAAATCTATAATTTTTAATACTAAGAACGATAGGTAAAATTTAAGAAAACCTCAAGAACGACTTGTGTAAGTATATATAATACTAATTACCAAGTGGATTATGTATTATGAGTTATACCAA
Source organism: Flaveria bidentis (assembly GCA_018326385.1). Classification (NCBI taxonomy): domain Eukaryota; kingdom Viridiplantae; phylum Streptophyta; class Magnoliopsida; order Asterales; family Asteraceae; genus Flaveria; species Flaveria bidentis. Next base: position 19,379 of record BJCM01234749.1, read on the forward strand.
AGTTTTAGTGGGTTGTATTTATTTTTGTTTTTTTTTGTTTTTTATATTTTGTTACTTTTAACCTCAATACTTTTACATCTTTTATAATTTAAACATTACAATTTTCACTTTCAACTTTGAGTGCCTATATTTTTTATTTATTACAACCTTTTCGTTAAATGTTACGAGCTCACATGCTACAATCTGCAATAGTGGTTCAACGTTTTTGTTGGAGCACTAGAAAGATTAGTATTTTAGTCTTTAGATTAGTTTTTGTCATAGTGTAGGGACTTATTATGTAAATATATTTGTAAATAGATTAGCATGTTCCTTTTGTTTCTTGTTGTTAGTATAAATAGGATTATTTGTATTTGTGAAGGTAGAATTAGTATAGACGTTTTGTTAGTTCTCTCTCAATTGCACATTGTAATCCATACTAATATCGATAGAAACTCTCTGAATTTTCTTGGTATTTGTTTGTGTTGATTATATAGTTCATATAATTGACAATTGCTTGATAACTAACATAGATCGATCCATTTTGAACTTATCAAATGGTATCAGAGCCTTCGGTTAAGTGATTTGAAGCTTAAAAACGACTTTTGAGTACTTTTGAATCACTTGAATATGTGTTTTGATTGCAATTGTTCAATTAATTGATGATTTAATTATGTTTCATCACTAGAAACAAGATTTAAATCACAATTGAGTGAATTGACATCTTCAAATCTGAATTTTTGACAGATTTGAGTTTGAACTGTTCTTCAAAAGTCGAACACTAATTCTGCAAAATTAAGATAAATTTGTTGTTAATTGAAAGAAATGATGCTAAAGGATTGATTATAGGTGTATTAGTCATTTGATTGAAGAGTTTCAAATCATTTTTTCAAGTTTTGAAAATTTTGTTAAGCTCAGGTTGTTAATTGAAAGAAATGATGCTAAAGGATTGATTATCAGTGAATTGACACCTAAGTGTTAGACGCATGAACACTGTTCAAATGCTTTAACATTGTTTAGGCGTTTCAAATTGGACATTTTGACATTGTTTGTGGGCATTCTAGCACTATTTGGACGTTTTTCATAAACTAAGTACTAGGCACTTTGTAATTGTTCAGGCGATTTGTAATTGTTCAGGTGCTTTGGAACTGTTCAGACACTTCAACACTGTTTGGTCGTTTTGATACTGTTCAGGCGTTTCTATACTTGAAAGTTTCAGAAGTTCACTAAGGCAATCCCTTAGGCGTTTCTAGGTCAAGTTGGGTGTTTCACTACTATTCTTGTCTTAAATTCAAAACTTAATCATGGTAAAGACTAAAGATTCAGGGAACAAAATATCAAAACTGAAGAATAGAGCAGACTTCAAGAATTAGTCACTCAGGATGAAACATCACTTGAACTCAATTGATACTGATTTATAGAAATCAAATGAGAAAGGACCTCATAATCCTGTCACTTCTGATGGCCCTGATGGTTTTGTATACATAAAAGATACTTTAGAGCCACATCCAGAAGATGCATTACATGGGGATGATTTGAAGAAGGTGAAGAATGATGTTAAAGCCTATTCTCTCATGTGTAAAGGGCTACCTTTGGAAGTTCTATCAAGGCTTGAAAATTACCAAACTGGGTACACCTTATATAAAGCTTTGAAAGTGATATGTGAAGGAGGAAAAGAGATTCAAGATCTTAAAAGACAAAATTTGAAAAGGCAAGTTGAACTTTTTGAGCATATCTCAGGAGAAACTATAAATCAGATGATGAATAGATATGTGCAACTCATAACAGAAATGTCAACTTTAGGGATTAAAAATGATCTTAAAGACCTAAATGACAGACTTCTGAATGCACTCCCATCATCTTTGAAAGAAACTGTGACCTTGTTAAAGCACATTGAGAAGTTTCCCATGCATCTTGATCTTCTTATAGCAAAGATTGAGTCAGTAGAAATTAATGAAAGCTCAAGAAATAATGATAGAGTTACATCAACTTCTCAATACAAGTATGTTATTTCTCCAGCAAATACTATAAATCATGCTTTTCTTGCCAAAGATGATGCTATTCCTGAAGATGAGGGTGATCTGTTTGTGGGAGCGGGATTCTTCACTAATACACCTGCATACTCAACTCAACCACAACTACAATCTTCTCCAAAAGCTTCAAAACCTTCAGTGCCTAAAACTCAAAATGAGACTCCATCTTCTAACTATGCTAATCCTGGAAAAGTTAAAGATGTTATAAACATCATGTCACAGGATGAAGAGTCCAAATCTGCCTTTACATCCTTTATGGCAAGCTTCCAAGCATATCAAGGTAGTCGTCTAACACAAGTTGATTTAATCTTGCAGGATTTATTCGAGATGACGTTGAAGAAGTGGATCTTAACTAGAAAATGGTGATGATAGCCCACAGAACTCAAAAGCATTCTTATGTCAACAGAAACTACAAGCCCAGTGCAAACAAAATAGTTGGTTTTGATAAGTCAAAATCAAGGTGTTTTAACTGTAACAGCTATGACCACTTTTCTAGAGAGTGCAAAGCTCAAACAACTCAAGGAGGAAATGGTCAAAGTAATTATAATAGTCAGAGATATCATCAACAGGCTCAGAAGACATTTCAAAATCCATATCAGAGCCTACCAATGATAGAACTAAAAGAAGAAAAGACCAATGAAGAACCAAAGAAAGCACTAGTTGTAAGCATCAAGGATGGTTATGATTGGAGTGCTTATGCAGAACAGTTTATAGCTGATCTTACTTCTTGTCTAGCATTGATTGCTAAGATGAATGATGAAGACCGGGACAAAGATCCAAAGACATAAGATGAATCAGATGCTGAGGAAGACTATGACTGGAGTGACAAGTCTGACCCAAAGGATGATTCAGAAGAAGTTGCTCTTATGGCACAATCAAAACAACCAAAGGTTGTAAACTTTTCATTTGACACTGAGTCTTCAAACTCTTATCCAGAAATACCAGTGGAAATAAGAGAGAAAATGTGCACCAAAGCTTGTTTTGAACAAGTAGAACACTACAGAACTTACTTGTTCAAAATAGTGATAACATAAACAAAAAGAGTCAATGCATAATAAGCTGAAAACTAATCATAAAAGTTCAGCTGATAAAATCATATCTCTACAAGCTTCTTGAAACAAAATGTTAAAAGAACTTGAACTTGTCAAGAAACAACTTGAAGAGATGGCAAAAACTCTTGAACAAGAGAAATTGGCACATGTAGCAACTCAAATTGACTTAACCAAAGTGAAAAGCTCAAAGACTATTGTTGAGCAACTGGTGAAAAGGAGAAATGATAAAGATAAAATAGGATTAGGATTCACTCATGAACCAATGCCTGAATCTATCACAAATACCTTACCTAAAAATTTTAATACCCATGATCATTCACCAAAGAATAAGTCTAAGCTTAAACAATTTCAAGAAAAGAAAAAGAACAATCAATCAATTGTCGAGAGTGAGATCGAAAAGATAAACATTGAAATATTTGAGGAGAAAGATTCTGAAAAGATAAAGAATGGTCGTCCAATTAAAATCAAATCTTATGAACCTTGACAAAAGATCAAAAAGTTGTTTGTACCCAAAGGAGAATGTGTCATTGAGAAGTGTAAAATTGAGCAAGAGATTAAAAAAGCTAATGAGATCAATCTCAAAATGAAAGGAAAATATCAAGAAGAGAAATCATACAATTCATGTTCTGATGATTCAAACTCAAATAAATTAACTCAAAACAAAGATTGTGAAAAAGAATCTTCTCAAGATTCAGTTAAAACACAAAGCACTAAGAAGTTATCAAGAACAATAAATCAAAGAAGAAGAAAACATCTTGTAAAACTAAACAGTCTAAACTAATCAATAAATCAAGTCAAATTGAACCTGTGAAGTTTGTGTCAGTAGGAACTTTTGACATGAACACGATATCTTAAACAACATCGAAACCTAAGATCAAATCTAACTCTGATCTGAAAACAGGTTCAGGTCCAAGGTCTTCCGCTGTTCAAAATAAATTTGTGTCTAAGGAGTTAAAGAATTATGAGAATGTTCAAAAGCAAAATCCTAAAATTCAACAGACCAAACTCACAAAACAAAAAAATACGGGTTAACTAGTCTACCCCTAAATCTAGACAAGGATCTAATGTGACCTCTACATCTTGGGTTAAGCAAATAGTGTTTAAAAAGCCACAAAAGTACTGTGATATATGTGATATGTACAATCATAACACATCTGAGTGTTATTTTAACAATACTGTCACATATGTGATATGACAAATCACACCACAACTGATTGTTATTTTAACAAATATTGTGCATTGTGTGATGAACGGAATCATAATACTCAGGATTGTTTCTTTAGGAAGAACTCACCTAGGAAGGATTTTGATAATCAAGGATATGTTAATCCAAAGTTCCAAAGAAATCATTATAATGGTTTTCAAAATCTATCAAAGACATCTTCTCTAGGTTTGAGATCATTCAAAAGAATCAATTCTGATTATGATAATCAGTATAATGTCAAATCACAACAGTATAATCAAGGACATTTTGTTCCATGCTCAGTGAGAATGAAAAATAAAACATATAATAAGAAAAACTTTTCTAATGTTTCAAACAATGGTTTAAAATTTTTTAATGATGATCTTCAAAACAGATTTAATGTTTTGAAAACAAAACAAAGAAAAGATAATCAAAAATTTTTCGAAAGAAGATTTGAAAATCCTAAATTTCAAAAGAAACCTGACGTAAACAAACTCCATTTCAAGCAGTTTACCATTGTGGATAAGTTTGGAAAGCTCAAGACCATCTCGGCTTGGGTTAATAACTCAACTTAAATGTCTTTGAATGCAGGTACGCCTACGGAGATTAGTAAACACATGGTATGTTGACAGTGGGTGTAGCCGGCATATTACAAGCAATCAAGCCTTGCTTCAAGACTTTAAGACAAAAGATGATACTCATATAGCTTTTGGTGGAGATGCATATAGAAAGATAAACGGTGAAGGAACGACATCTAATGGAAAAATAAGTTTTGATAAAGTCAACTTCTGTGAACAGTTGAACTTTAATATTTTAAGTGTTTCATAAATATGCGATAAATCGTATTCTGCTTTATTTGATGACTCTTATTGTTATATTTTAAAGCCAGAATTTCAGATTAGCAAAGAGTAGGTTGTTGTTAAAGCTGTTTGAGATCGAGATGTCTACAAACTAGATATGTCTCATATTGATCCATTAACATAAACAAGTTGCATCATTACTCATGCATCACATGATGAAAGCCAACTTTGGCATAGACGTCTCGGTCATTCCAACTTCAAAAACATTAACAAACTAGCAGCAGGAAATCATGTAGTTGGAATTCCTTCAAAGAAGTTCGCTACATCAGACTTCTGCAAAGCATGTTTGAAGGGAAAACAACATAGAGCGTCTTATAAGACCAAACAAAAAAAATTTAATTTAAAGCCTCTACAAATGTTACATATGAATTTATTTGGTCCTGTAAACGCATAGAGCATTGGGAAGAAATCGTATTGTTTAGTTATCATTAATGGCTATACACGATTTTCTTGGGTTTTCTTTTTACGTGCAAAATCTGAAACGACTGAATCATTAAAAGATTTTATCACTAAAGTAGAAAATCAACTCGATCAAAAAGTAAAAATAATTAGAAGTGATAATGGAACATAATGCAAAAATGCTAATGTTGACAGTTTCTATGCAGGAAAAGGGACAGCTCATCAGTTCAGTGCTCCTCGGACTCCACAACAAAATGGAGTTGCAGAAAGGAAGAACCGAATATTGATTGAAACAGCCCAAGCAATGTTAGCTGGTGCCATGATTCCTATCACATTCTGGGATGAAGCTATATCAACTGCGTGTTTCATTCAGAATCATACTCTATTGGTGAAAGACAAACAGAAAACTTCTTATGAGTTAATGTTTGGTAGAAAACCAAACATAAATTTTCTTAAATCTTTTGGTTGTCCTGTTTTGATTCTAAATTGACATGATCAGCTAGGCAAATTTGATTCAAAATCTAATGATGGATTCTTTCTTGGATATCCGTCCGCTTCTAAAGCGTATAGAGTTTATAACTCTAAGACGAAAATTATCATTGAAACGTTCAATGTTAAATTCCTTGAAAACTCTTTTCCATCAGTTGCAAATGGCCCAACATGGTTATTTGATTTAGATTCATTGTCAAACTCATTTAATTCTAATATGTTTGAATCTTCTTGTGTCAACAGGAAACAAGGAAGAGATCTTGGATCCTTTAGTAACGATTCTGACTCTGATGATATGGACAATTCAAGCCAGGATTATCTGTTTTTCTCATTTGTGAGAGATCCTCTATTCTCTACAGAGAATCATGATCAACAAAGTCCTAAGCATCAACAAGTTTATAAAAATTCTAATGTTTCTCATCCCATTCCTAATGATGGACCAAAAATTCACCAACCTGAGTTTGGAACTTCATCTGTATTCGGAGATATAGAAGTCAATGACAAGCTTGATTATTTTCTCAACTAACCAACTCAAGTTCCAAATTTCATTCCACATTCTTCAACCCTGTTACACCAGCTTTCTGACCTAAACCAAACCAATTTGGATGTGAATGTTCAACAAGATAAGATTCCAAGAACTCGTATTCACAAGAAACATCCCATCTCTCAGATTATTGGTCCTTTGAATGAGAGATCAATGAGAAGTCACTCAAAACGAGCAAATCTTTGCTTGTACTCATGTTTTCTTTCTCAAATTGTCCCTAAAAACATTACTGAAGCATTGAAGGACAATAGTTAGATTGAAGCGATGCAAGAGGAATTACTACAATTTTGCAAACAAAAAGTGTGGACACTGGTGGATTTGCCTGAAGGAGAGAATGCCATTGGCACAAAATGGTTGTTCAGAAACAAATCGAATTACAGAGGAATAATCATTCGAAACAAAGCATGATTAGTAGCACAAGGTTATACTCAGGAGGAAGGAATAGGTTATGATGAAGTGTTTGCTCCAGTTGCAAGACTAAAAGCAATTCATGTCTTCCTGGCATATGCTTCTTATATGAAATTCAAGATGTACCAAATGGACGTTAAAGGTGCATTTTTGTATGGACCAATCACTGATGATGTGTATGCTAAGAAACCTCAAGGTTTTGAAGATGTTGAATTTCCTCATCATGTGTACAAGCTCAGAAAAACTCTATATGGTCTACATCAAGCCCCAAGAATCTGGTATGAGACATTATCCCAGCACTTAATCTAACATGGTTATACATGAGGGAAGATTAATCCAAGGTTATTCATAAAAAAAGATGTAACTAATCTCCTATGTGTGCAAGTGTATGTGGATGATATAATATTTGGATTAACCAGTGAAAAAACTATGCTTAGAATTTGAAGAAATTATGAAATCGTGTCCAGATGAGTTCTGTGGGAGAAGTCAATGTCTTTCTTGGATTGCACGTAAACCAATCAGCAGATGTCATTTCATCAATCAAGAGAAGTTTGTTGATATGTTATTGAAAAAATTCAAACTGCAAGATTGTCAATCCATTTGAACTCCAACCGATGTTAAAACTAAGATTGATATTGATCCGAAAGGAAAATCTATAGACCAAACATTATAGAGATCTGTGATTGAATCCTTGATGTATTTAACTACATCTAGACCTAACATAATGTATGTTGTTTGTGTCTATGTCAGGTATCAATCAGAGCCGAAGGAATCTCACCTTATTGCAGTCAAACGCATATTCAGATATCTCAAAGTAAAACCAACTCTAGGGTTATGGTATCCTTATGAAGGAAACTTTGAGTTACATGGGTATACTAATAGTGATTATGGGGGATGTAGTCAAGATAGAAAATCTTCTAAGGGTGGTTGTCAGTTTTTGGGTCCTCGATTAGTTTCGTGGCAGTGTAAGAAATAGTCAAATGTCTCAGTCTCAACTGAAGAAGTTGAGTACATTATTGCATCAGCAGGATGTTCTCAAATCCTTTGGTTGCAAAATCAACTACTGGATTAAGGGTTTAATTTTCTTAAAACCCCTATTTACATTGATAAAACAACTGCTATGTTTATAACAACTAATCCTGAAAACATTCTAAAACAAAACATGTCGAAATTTGATATCATTTTCTCATAGACAACTCTAAAAAAGGTTTAATCATTTTGATTCAAATATCAACTGAAAAACAGTTGGCTAACTTGTTTACCAAAGCTTTCTTACAGGGAAGGTTTGAGTATCTAGTTGAGTCAATTGATCTTATTAATCATGTTGAAAACTGATTTTACTTCTACAAAATGGTAATAACCCTCCCTCCTCTTTTATAAACAAAACAAAAGTTAAACAGTCAAAGTTAACTGCCTGATTATGTATATTGTGTGTGCATGCTAAATGAAAAAGAAAATACAACATAAGAAAATTGCAAAACCAAAAGAGAAAAATATACATTGAAATATAAAAATATAGTTTAGTTGTTCAATTCTTTAGGATTGAATCTGCCATTGCAATATGTGAGAAATAATAGTACATCAGTTTTAATCAGTTGGATACTTCACTCTCTTATAAAGTCTAACGTGATCAGCTATGATCTGTAGGCAAGGTGATGTAAGTATACTGAAAAAGTAATTTTTTGTGATTAAACTAAATCAATTATGAATTTGTGTGTGTCCATCTTAGTTCTAATAAGTGGTGTTGACTTATCTAATTAATTGTTTCTCAAGTCACAATCTCACACCTGGTGGTGATATGAATTTCCATTAGATTTGTTTACCATATTTGTTCACTTCTCTGTTATAAGTCATCATAGACCTGAAGTGACGAGGTATCCTCTGTTGTAAGTCATTACAGACCTGTATATTCTCACCTGATGCATAAGATGTCAATGTACACAATCCTTTCAAAAGTCCTAAATGGATGTCCTATGATTTTTATGAATTATCTCTATCTATTTCTTTATGAAACGGATTCGGGGATTACCTAATGGCATGTCCATGGTGGTTTTCTTGGAGATTATCAATTGGTTTAACCATGATGATTCTCTCATTAACCTAAACATGAGATCTGGTTATACATATATGTCAGGTTTTTAAGTTGAGTAAAAGTGCTTGCTTGCATACCTTGATGAAGGTCGAACTCTCTAAGTCTAAGTGTGGATTACATAATGTCATATCTAATCCAACCTTAATAAATCCAAGAATTGAAAAAGTAAGTGTACTGATGCTTTTGCCAAAACACTCATGACCTGTCCTTAGATCCCGTGTCTTGTTTGCTGTGGTAACACTGACCTGGAACACACTTAATCAAGATTTAATCATTGTCCATGACTATTCATATTTTTTTTCAATGGGCTGATTATTAACATATATGATCTCACTGCAGGCATGTGATTTAATGTGTTGAATTCTATTCTACTTTATTTTGATTTTTGCATGATTTTTTGTGTGCAGACATATTGATAATGACTGGTTTTTCTTAAATTTTGAACTTCTATAAACTTTTAAGTGTGTAAACTTAAAAGTTTAGGGGGGTAAAGATGAAAAAAAGAAAATCAAAATAAATGTTTGGATGAAAAAAGATGAAGCTAAAATATTCAAGCAAGTGTGTGTTTGATATGATTAAAAATGAACTTGAAAAGACTTTAAATTGTTTTAAAATGTGGAAAAGCTTCTTGCAAATTAATTTTTGTGTATTTTTATAAAATCTTTAAGGCTAAAATGACGGAAAATTAAATTTAAAAATAAACAGGTCAAAAGTTAAAAATTTTGGCCAAGAAATCAAAATTTGGTCATAAAGTAAAAGTTTTGGTCCAATAGCCAAAGTCTTAGTCATTATTCAAAGTACGACCAAAGTTTGAAAGTTTTTATGAAAAACAGTGAAATTAGTCAAAATTAGGGTTTAAATGAAAATTGTGAAAAAATGTCAAGTGTTAGACGTATGTATGTCTCATGCGCCTAAACAGTAACCATAAGTTTAGACACATGATAAATTTTCAGTTCTATGATAAGTGTTGGATGTTTTGAGTCTAACTCAAGCGCCTAAACAGTGATCATGAGTCTGAAAATTTTGGTTAAGTGTTGGGTGTTTTGCAGAAGCTCATGCGCCTAAACAGTACCAGAGTCTAACTCATGCGCCTAAACAGTGGTCATGAGTCTAAAAATTTTGGTTAAGTTGTAAGGCCCCGTTCCCGGAGACCTAATAGTCGGTCATTCAAGCATTAAATGCCTTAAAACATTATAAATTTACAACTTAAGCAACGGAATCAATTTAACAAAAACCATTCATTTCATTAAAACACTATTGTTAAGCAATACACAATTGTTTAATCGATTACCAAATAACTGTTTAATTGCATTACAAAACAACAGCAATAAGAAATACGAATGGATGTCAGTCGTTCCCTGCCGAGTAGCTTCACCCTCGTGCCATCCTCAGCAATAATTACCTACCAACTAAAAATGCATAAAAGTCAGCATTGCTGAGTGAGTTCTAGTTTTTAAAAGTAATAAAATACTTTCTGTGTGGTGTATATGAAAATACTCTTTCTGTGAAATACAACTCTTTACTGTGTATGCGTGCACGCATTAACTATATGAACAGATATTGTTCGTTCTCTTTACTGTATGCCTTGTATGTTCTGTAATCTTTTATCTTTATCTTTTGCTTTCTGTATGGACCAATGAGCAATACCCTAAACTGTATATGCGGTGGAAAACGGGTGATGGGCCATCTATATCCCTCAAAAGGGTTCTGTTTACTATATACAAGGCCGACCCAATCACCTAGGACACGTTGCAAAGGTCCTTCCAATCTTAATGGACTGGCACCAAGTGCAAATGGGGTAGCTAACCCGCAACACGGTCGAGCTAACGACAATATGGTCGTGTCACTCCAGTAAGCTTGCAAGACTTGTTAACATTTTATTAATGTTCCTCTTCTCTTCTTTATTGCTCTTTCTCTTATTATTACAATATACTTCACGTTACGATAATAAACATACCACGTAAAGTCACACACTATAGGTAATAATAATAGCAATAATAATAATATGGAACAATCATAATCATCCATGAAACTCATCATTTATATAGCCAAGTCAAATCTCGGTCAAAACCCTAAGAGCCCAGACTCCCAAAAATTATGTAATAAATTCTAAGTGTTGGGCGCTCAGACACTATTTGGGCGCATGAGCCCTGTTTGGGCGTTTCATTACTATGTAGGCGCATCAGTCAACACTTGACTGCTTTAACTCTTAGGCGCATGAACAATTCAGGCACATGGGCACTATTCGGGCGTATGAACACTTAGGCTCATGGGTTATTCGGACGCATGGCCACTTAGGCGCATGGGCACTATTGGGGCGCATGGCCCTACACTCAGTCGTCCGGCTAATATTTCTAGGCGCATGGACCACTGTTCAGGCGCATGGGCTATACTTAAACATTTCTAAGGCAATTTCAGGCGCATGGGCTACTGTTTAGGCGCATGGGTTACACTTATTCTTCTAAGGCATTCCCAGGCGCATGAACCTTATCTAGGCGCATGAACCTTCTGTGTAACATGTTTCTAGTATGATTTCGAACCCATTCATCATACCTATCTGTTCTAAGCTTACCAAGGCTATTCTAAACGTGAACAACCTATAAGCATTCAAGAATCATCACCCAAACATGCATAATACATACGGGTATACATACATAAACATTTGAAAATCGTTTTAATACTTTTTCAGCCCCAAAGAGATTTTAAAACAAGTAAAAACCGGGGTCTAGAAACTCACCTGGTGCAATGGGTGTTTCTTCCTTCTAACCCTTTTGCAACGGAGTTCAAACACCTATAAACCCTACCAAACACACACACCCAAACACATACACAAACACATAAGCACATAAACATGTAACCGAGATAAAACCCGTCATAAACACTTAAGAATCACAAATTCTTATCTTGAATTCAACTTCTCTTCTTCTTCTTTTCTTCAGCCAAGAGTTCCGCTCTCTCTCTAAATCCGATTTGCAAAAAGGTGAAAAGTAGCATGGTGTGGGAGACCATGTTGCTTTTGTACCAACTTTTATTCTTTTTACCCTTTTGACACTTTTAGCCCCTCATCTTGGGTTAATTGATGTTTTCTTTCTTTTTATTTTCTTTATTAGAATAACCGGGTGTTACAAGTCCACCCCCCTTATATAGGTTTCGTCCCCGAAACCTGTTATTCCTCAAACAGATGAGGGTAATGCTGCCTCATCTCCTCCTCAGTTTCCCATGTAGATTCGGATCCCTTCCTGTGCTTCCACTGTACACGCACAAGAGGAACCACTTT
>BJCM01234755.1:0-15338 GCA_018326385.1 Flaveria bidentis
CTCATATTGTTGAGCAAGGATCTCTCTAGTGTTTGCCAAAGCCACATCAGTTCCTCCAAATTGTTCCTTTAGAGCAATCTAGAGGTCATGAGCAGTTTCATGAAGCATAAGCCCAGAATAGATTTCATTAGCCAGTGCCATGGCCAGAATTCCATGTGCTTTAGCATCAAGTTCAAACAGTTTTAGATCTTCATCCGAGTATTGCTCTTTTTTCTTTGGAACCATCTCATTGGTTTCCGGATGACTCACCATAGGCTTGTATGGTCCATGAACCATAGATTTCCAACAACCTGAGCTATTGACAGACATGTGATGAAGCATTCGGCGTTGTCATATGTTATACTCACTCCTAACAAGCATCGGAGGCTTTGTCGAGGTGCCAGTATTATGAGGATCATTAGTTGGTGTAGCCATTTTCATAGATTCAAACAAGTTAAATGTAATTTTAATAGATCTAGCTCACAACCCAACAACTCTGTTTTAAACAAGTAGAATCTCAACTTAATTCACCAGAAGCAACAGAAAATCAAAATCTATAACCAGTTCTTGCAAATTTGCTAATTCGATCAAACCTAGATATCAAAAGAGCAGTTTCGATGATCCATTGTTAAATTGATCAATGATTAACCAGCTCTGATACCATTTGTAAAGATCTAAGATCTAGTTTGATCAATTATGTTATGATTTGCATCAGAATAGTACTAGAATTAGAAGAAATTTAATCAAGAATAAGATGAATATTCAATCAAGCAGTGATGGTTATAGAGAGAGAAAGTTTTCTGCAAAAGATAATGTTTTCATTCATTCATAATCTTCGGCATCTACAAATTAGGTCAACATTCCTTTTTATAGAGGAATGTGACGTCAGCAGATGTCACCTGATAGTGACATCTAACAGATTATACAAACAACTAAAAATAACTGAAACTAGTGAAGATGTCCACAACAACTGAGGACATCTTACAATAAAAGCTTAAGTACCACCTAATTCTATAACTACTGAAACTACAACATCTGAAGTGTAAGATCTTCAGATGTTTTACATTATACTAAACTACTGATTACAATCTACTGAAAAAGTAAAGACAACTACTGAAAGTAAATCATCAAAACTGCTGAAGAGAACTTCTTCAGCTGTTATGACAACTTCTGAAAAGTTGATCTTTAGACTATCTTCAGACTTTGTCTTCACACTTTGTCTTTGGACTTTCTCTTCGAACTTTGTCTTCAGACTTTGTCTTCAGCCTTTGTCTTCAGACTTTGTCTTCAACTTTTGTCTTCAGCTTTCGTCTTCAGACTTTGTCTTCAGACTTTGTCTTCAGACTTTGTCTTCAGCTTTTGTAGTCAGACTTTTGTCTTCAGACTTTATCTTCATACTTTTGTCTTCAGACTTTGTCTTCAGAATTTTGTCTTCAGACTTTGTCTTCAGACTTTGTCTTTAGAATTTGTCTTCAGACTTTTGTGTTCAGACTTTGTCTTCAGTTGTTATGATGTCCGGGACTTAAAGGTTTTTCTGATCTGCCTCATTGGTTCTTTTGGTCCAACAATTTTTCCTGCTAATTGGAAATGCATAAGAAGTCAATATTGCTTAGTGAGTTCTAGATTTATAACAAAACATACTTTATCTTTCGTTTAAAACCATTCTTTACTTTCTTTCAAATCATACACGGTTTTAGAATGTGATCAGACATCGTACGTACGCATAGACAATAGTTATTATCTTCATCATTCATTCATGCTTTCTTACTTTCATTCATACGTTCATCATTGCATCTTTTCATTCCATCAAAAACTATGAAATTTACCCCATCGTCATGCATAAAGCGAGTACTGGGCCGGGGTCTATCATAGACCCCCCGTCATGGCGCAAAGCAGCATGGCTACAGTACCTAGGGTAAATTCAGGTGTACCATTGTCATGTGCTATACCCACCGTCAAGCATAAAGTGGATACTGGGCTGAGGTCTATAATAAACCCCCCGTCATGGCGCACAGCAGCCTGGCCACAGTATCTAGGGTAAGCGACAAAGGTTCTATACAAATGGTCGGTCATAAAGATGGACCTCGGTGTGTATCCTTCTGGGGAAGCTAACCCACACACTATTGAACTAACACCCTTCATTGGTCGTGTTTCCACATACAATGCTTGCAAGACTTACTTTACCTTCCTTCATTCATTAATGCATGAATTCTTTAATTATGTTCCTCTTTTCATTATCTTCCACTTTATATTACATAATACTTTATTTCATTCATTAACATTCAACATAAATCCATAGGAAAATAATCATACATAACAAGGAACACAAACATAAACATACAACATCACCATACAGGGCATCATCATACATACATAACATACATCATACATACCATCATGCATAAGCATCAATCATACATCATAACATCACATCATCATACTATGCCAATCACATCATCTACGACCTCAAAAGTCAACTTACATGAACCCCCGGAACCTCCCAAGTCAAAGCATACATTTCACTTTTTCCCCAAAAAGTCAGAAAATATTCTAAGTGTTCATCCGCATTTCTTTTTGTTCATCTGCATGTGTTTTTGTTTATCCGCATTTGTGTTATCTGCATTAAATTTTGTTTATCCATATTAACTTTTGTTTATCCGCATTTGTTCATTTGGATTAACTTTTGTTCATCTGCATTTCTTTTACTCATCCGCATTTGTTCATCCGTATTTCATTTACTCATCCACATTTGTCAATGCTCATCCGCATTTCCTCTTTAATCATCCGCATTGACTTTTACTCATCCACATTTGTCAATGCTCATCCGCATTTCATCTTTACTCATCCGCATTGACTGTTACTTATCCGTATTTGTCAATGCTCATCCGCATTTCCTCTTTGTTCACCCGCATTGTTTGTTACTCATCCACATTGACTTTTACTCAACCGCATAGACTTTTACTCATCCGCATTTCCTCTTTACTCATCTGCATTTCCTCTTTACTCATCCGCATTGACTGTTACTCATCTGCATGACTGTTACTCATCCGCATTGACTTTTTCTCATCCGCATTTGTCAATGCTCATCCGCATTTCCTCTTTACTCATCCGCATTAACTGTTACTCATCCGCATTGACTGTTACTCATCCGCATTGACTTTTACTCATCTGCATTTGTCAATGCTCATCCATATTTGTTACACTTAAGCAGTTATTCTAAAACTTAGGCGTATGAACTACTATTTGGGCGCATGAGCAGCCTAGGGCACACTTAACATCATAATTCGGTCCCCAAACACCATCTATCATGTTCTAAGAATAAATCATGCATTATAAGCCTTAGAAACACAACCATAACATCATCAAACATGAACATAGTCCAAAATCAAACCATACCCGCAACATACACACATTCATACATACGGGTATGAAACCCTAGTTTTATAAAAAGTTCATACATGCATTTCCTGCCCCAAAATCTGTTAAAACACGTAAAAGAGGGGTTCTAGAGCTCAGCTTAGTTGCCTCTTCGGGTAAGACTTCCTTCAAATCCCGATTGCTACAAGTTCTCACCTAGAAACCCAATAAAAACACACAACCGAACACACACAACATACATAAGCACACAACAGAGGATGAAACCAATCAAGAACATCATAAACACATGAATTCTTACCTTGAATTTGAACCTTTTCTTCTTGTTCTTCAAAGAACCGAAACTTTCTGCTTCTCCTTCTTCCTTTTCTCAAAAATCCGACATATACCGGGTGTGTAGGAGGTGATGGGCGGCCATCACCTTTTACTCACCAACTTTTCCAACTTTTGTCCTTTTTACACTTTTTACCCTTCAACTTGGGTACAATAACTTTTAATTCTTATTCTCCATTTTATTCTTTGTTTCTTTGACTCTAAATAACCGAGTGTTACAAGTCCACCCCCCTTATATGGGTTTCATCCCCGAAACCTATTATTCCTTGAACAAACGTGGTAATGCTGTCTCATCTCTTCTAAAGTCTCCCACGTAGACTCTGATCCCTTTCTGTGCTTCCACTGTACCCGCACAAGAGGAACCTCTTTATATCTTAACCTTTTCTCTTTACGATCAATGATCACCACCAGTTGCTCCACATAATTGAGCCATTCATCTACCTCGATATCCTCTAGTGGTACAACCATATCCTCGTCTGCTAAACAGTTTCTCAGATGAGATACATGGAATGTTGGATGAATTCCTCTTAACTCATCTGGTAACTCCAATCTATAGGCCACCTCTGCTACTCTAGCAATGATTGGAAAAGGACCTATGTATCTCGGGCTCAACCTGCCCCAATTTCTGAACCGAATGATACCATTCCAAGGTGAGACTTTTAACATAACCCTGTCATCCACCAGGAACTCAATCGGTCTACGTCGTTTATCAGCACACAACTTCTGTCTATCTTTGGTAGCTTTCATGAAGGCTTTGATCTTTTCAAGCTTCTCAGTCGTAGCCTCGATCACATCGACGCTCCCTAACTCTTTCTGACCAATATCACCCCAACACACGGGTGTTCGGCATCTTCTACCATATAGCATCTAATAGGGAGGCATACCAATGTTGGCATGATAACTATTATTATATGAGAACTCAGCTAACGGTAAGTTGTCATCCCAACTTCCTCCAAAATAGATGACACACGCTCAAAGCATATCCTCCGGGGTCCGAATCCTCCTCTCCGACTGACCTTCCATTTGAGGATGATAAGCCGTACTAATATGTAACCTCGTCCCCATCACATTGTGGAATTTCTTCCAAAATTTAGATGTAAATCGGGTGTTACGATCGGTCACAATTGACACTGGCACACCATGACGAGTTACAATCTCCTTAATGAAAAGATTAGCCAACCCCTCGGATGAATATGTCTCATGGATCGATAGAAAGTGAGCACTCTTCGTTAAATGATCAACTATCACCCATATAGCATCATATGCTCGCGCGGTACGGGGTAGTTTAGTAATAAAGTCCATGGTGATATGCTCCGACTTCCACTCGGGTATATCCAAAGGTTGGATCTTTCCATATGGCTTCTGATGCTCCGCCTTCACTTGCAAGGAAGTAAGGCACTTATGCACAAACACCACCACATCACGCTTCATACTTGGCCACCAATAGTCTTTCTACATGTCTTGGTACATCTTCGTAGCACCGGGATGAATAGAGTATCGAGTCTTATGAGCTTCATCCATAATCTTCACACGTAGATCCCCAATACAAGGAATCCACATCCGTCCAAATTGGGTTCTAACACCGAGTGTGTTTTCACCCAATTCCGCAATCAGACCTCTCATTCTTTTGGATTTAAGATGATCTTCTTTCAATGCCTCATCTTGAAACTCTTTGACTTGCTTATCAGAGGTCATGATCAACTTGTAAGCTTTCACCCGAATCGGCTCGGGTCTCTCTTTTCGGCTAAAGGCATCCGCCACCATGTTGGCTTTGCCCGGATGGTAGTGGATCTCGTAATTATAATCTTTTATAACCTCCAACCATCTCCTCTGTCTCATGTTGAAATCTTTGTACTCAAAGAAGTACTTCAGGCTCTTGTGGTCTGTGTATGGTGCACTTCGTCCCATAAAGATAGTGCCTCCAAATCTTAAATGCAAAGACCACAGCTGCTAGCTCCAAGTCATGAGCAGCATAATTGACCTCATGAACCTTCAACTGTCAGGATTCATAGGCTATAACCTTTCCTCCCTGTATTAACACATACCCCAACCCTGAGTAGGAAGCATAAGAATAAACCACCAGATCTTCGCTTTAATCGGGTAATGACAAAACAGGAGCTTGGGTCAATCTCGCCTTTAACTCCTCAAATGCCTTCTCTTGAGCTTGACCACATACAAACTTTACATCCTTACGGGTCAACTTGGTTAGTGGAGAAGCGATCTTAGAGAAGTCTTGAATGAATCTTCTGTAATAGCCCGCCAAACACAAGAAACTACGAATCTCGGATGGCGTATTTGGAGACTTCCATTGCATCACCGCCTCCACCTTTCCTGGATTCACCTTAATCCCCTCGGGATTCACTACATGACCCAAAAACTAAACTTCGCGCAACCAGAATGCGCACTTGGAGAAATTAGCATACAGTTTCTCCCTTCTCAACATCTCCAACACCTCTTGAATGTGATCGGCATGATCCTCCTCACTCTTGGAATAAATCAATATATCATCGATAAACACAATCACTAATTTATCCAAAATCGACTGACAGACTCGATTCATTAGATCCATAAAAGCAGTTGGTGCATTGGTCAAACCGAATAACATAACGAGAAATTTGTAGTGACCATAACGCGTGTAGAAAGTTGTTTTAGGGATATCCAGATCTTTCACCTTTAATTGATGGTAGCCTGATCAAAGATCTATCCTTGAGAACCAATTGGCACCTTGAAGCTGTTCATGTAACAGATAGAACAATATTGATTAAAAAAACATTCATCTGTCTTGTGATTGAACATTTCACAAAAGTCACAATACATTTGTTTGTTTCATGAATTAGATTTTTCCTTGTGTTACTCAGCTGATATTTTATTTTGATGAGTCATTTTCTTTTCTTTAAGGGATGAATCAGAATCAGTCGTTTTTGTAGTTTGTTTCAAAACACTACCTTTGGTTGATTTTATGGGCTGTTTCTGTTTCTTCAACCCATTTCTCACCTCTTTTTCAAACTGGTCAACATGTTCCTTGTTGCAGATATTAAACCCAATTCCCTACCTTAATCTTGTGGACTGAGGGTCTGACAATGTTTTAGGTGTTAAACTCAGTAATCCTGTTTGTTTCTTTTTTTGTGAAACCTTTTCTGATTTGCTTGAATTGTTTGGAAATATGATTTCCTTATCAGAACTACTGTCAGCAGTGGGTTTCACTAACTTCATGTATTTCTTTTTACCTTGTAACACAGAGGGTATGAATTTTATAAAAGGGACAATTTCTTTTACAGAGCTTAAGGGTTTCATGACACTCACTGTCTTGTCTGAGCACTCTTTGATTTTGATTGGGTGCCCTAACTGGATTTTATCCTCATTTGTTTCAATATAAATATCAGGTTTGTTTTGAGGATTGGTCACCTTTTTTACTACAGATTTAGCTTCCATAGTTTTAGTTTCAATTTCTTCGGTGAGTGAGATAGATTGAGGCATGACAGTGTAGTAGTCATCGTATGGTGGAGGACATGTATTATACCCAATCCCTGACATGTCCTTTGGATCCTTTTGGGAATCAAGAATCTCTTGCAACTTGACAGAAGACATTTGAAACTTTTCAAGTTTCACTTCAGTCATTTGGTTTTGAGCGTTAGATTAAGCTAACTTTTCAGTAAGTAGCTCATTCTCAGCTACAAGAGTGAACTTCTCACCATGCAGTTTTTCTATGTCAAAGATGAGAGATTTGATTTTGATGTCAAAGCTTTTTATTTCTCTTTTCATCATCTCTGACTTTACTTTTTCTTCTTTGATTTTATCTGCCAGTTTATGATTATGATCCCTATAACCTTGCAATTCATTGACACATTTTTCCCTACAAAGGTTTGATTTTGATATTTTTTTTTGTCAGCTAGGTTTGATTCATTAATCAAGTGGCTAGTTTGTTTGCATTGACACATTCTTCTTTGTTTCCATGAGCTTGTTTTGTCAGCTAGGTTTGATTCTGATATTTTTTTTGATGATGAGAATGATGATACTGTTGTTGTTGGTTGTTGGAGTTATAGCTTGAGTTGGGCTGTGATGATTATTGGCCTGGAGAGTTCCTTTGATAGTTGTTTCTCTTGGGGGCATTGCACTCTCTTGAGAAGTGGCCAGCCATGCCACAGTTGAAGCATTTCACCTTGGATTTATCATATCCAAGTTTTGTGTTTTCATTTAGGCTCAACTTTCTTCCTTTTGTAAATAATTTCTTGGCTCTCATGGCAATCATGGCTATTTGCCATTGTAGATCCATTTCCTCCACATCATCAGGATTCATTTCCTCTAAATCTTTCTGAATTAGATAAGTAGAAGTGAGTCTTCCTACCAAGTAGGCTTCAAAGCTTGCAACAAAGGCATTGTAAGTTGCCTTTTGTTCTTCTGATCTTGTGTCTTCAGGAGTGGTTTGAGGAGCAGCAGAGACTTTAGGTGTTTCAGATGAAGTTGATGGATGATTGATTGGTGGAGTTGCAATGAACCCAGTGTTGTTCATTTGATCTCTTGATGAGATAAAATCATCTTCCTTAGTGATGAAGGCATTTTCCACAGAATGAGATTCTGAAGGAAATTTGTAAGCCTCAATCACTCTTGGTCAACCAAGATTTCTACTTCTTTCATCAAGTTCTAAATCTTCAATTTTGGCTATCATGATGTCTAAGGTAGTACTCCCAAGATCAAGAGTATTTTTCAGCATGGTTACATTCTGTTTCCAGCTTTCAGGGATACTGTGAAGCATTTTCTTGTTTAATTCTTTAATCTTGTAAGTGACTCCCATGATTTCCAAGTCATTTACTAACTGTAGCAAAGGCGACTATTCAAATTTAATCAACATTTGGTCACTATATAAAATGCGGTAGAATAAAATCCACATTTACTTCTTCACTTTGAATTTAAAGAGATACTTGCATTGGTTATATGCATGGGTTACCTTCACCCGCATTAACCAATGCACTTAACTACATTAGCTTTGAACTTAATCAAAGTTAATGTGTCTGATTTGGTTGTTCATATTATGAAGTACTGTCCTTGACTGATTTTTCTTATGAAGTTGACTGTTGATGTTGTCAATTCTTGCTTGGATTGACTTGTATGTCACAAGTGATAGAGGTTTCCCAATTTTGACTGAACATGGACTTTTCATGCTTCCAATAATCTGCATAAGCTGAGATACAATGGTATAACTTTTTGCAACAACACCCAAATTCTTTTTGTTTTGTTTTGAAAGTAATTTAATTTAGTAACAAAAAATATAGACTTACTAAAAGTTTTAAATTACTCCCCCCTAAAGTTTATATTCACAGTTGGATAGAAACTTTAAGGATTTAAAAACTTTTTTTTAAATTTTTATTATGACTGTTAATGATAAAGAAAATAATATGTTTTGTTGGGATCATATAAGTTTTACATTACACATGTGCATCCTTTATGATTAACTGGACATTTATATGAACTTGATGATTGAAGGTATGTTTGTCCTCTTAAACTCATACCAAGTTGATATTTTAATGCAAGTGATTTTTATTATGTTTTTGGTTGATTTAATTATTTAATGTGTACTTCACACACACAAGCATGGAATGATCAACCATCCTTATGCAATGTATGGTAGAACTTTAATCCTCATTGGGATTCTTTTACTTTGATCCTTTTCATGATGATTAACATTGGGATTCTTTTCACTTCACTTTGGAAGGTGATCCATGTTGGGATTCTTTTGTTCATTCACTAGGAATGTATTGCTTTTGTAGATTCATCCAATTTTGTGTTCCTCATTGGGAATCATTTGGATCAGGACATCTGCACTATGTGCATATTTCATGAGGTCTTTGCTCAGCAAAACAAAGATGAAACATATGTAAGTGAAATAGATTCATAAAGTATCATTACCTGGTGTGTTTAGGTTACTACACACACATGCACTTAGATAAGCCAATACATAACTGTACTCTATGATGAGTGTTTCACTATTAAATAAGATTTTTAATTTATCACTGCATGTATCTTCTCTTCCAAGTTGAGCCTACCAACATATATGGTAAGTCATGATAGTCTTGCAATTTTTGAAATTAAGCACAGTGAATGATATAATGACTGTAATTATATCATTTCCCTAAGAATTCTTTTCTTCATCAAACTTGATTTTCTTTTGTGGTTTTATGATGTTTTTAATTTTTTTTGATGTTTTTCATGGTTTTACTCAGGTTAATCATGCTAATTGACTGAACCAGGAATTCAAACCTACTAGGTTCAATTGCCTTAGTAAACAAATCAGCTAATTGATTTTCAGTTGGTACTTGAATCAATTTGATTAAACCTTTTTTAGCACAGTCTCTCAAAAAGTGATATCTAATCATTTGGTTGTTAATAGAAATTGGCGTGTGCAAGAAGTTAAAACCATAATCAAGCATCTAGTTTTGAATCCAGAGTACTTGAGAGCAACATGCTGATGCAACAATATACTCAGCTTCTGTAGTGGACACAAATACATTTGCCTGCTTCTTGCATTGCCAAGATACTAGTCTGGGACAAAGAAATTGACAACCGCTAGAGGTGGATTTTCTGTTGAAGTTGAATCCTCCATAATCAATATATTTGTATGCATAGAGATTAAATTCTCCTTCTTTTGGATACCATAACCCAAGAGCTGGTTTGCCCTTCAGATATCTGAATATCCTCTTGACTGCATTCACATGTGATTCCTTTGGATCAGCTTGATATCTGGCATACACACAAACACCAAACATTATGTCTTGCCTACTGGCTGTTAGATACATAAGTGAATCGATCATTGATCAATAGTGAGTCCGATCCACTGGTTTGACTTCAGGATCAGGTCCAATCTTTACTTTAGTATCCACAGGAGTTTTGATGGACTGACAGTCAGCAAAGTGAAATTTCTTCAACATGGTTTCTACATATTTTGATTGATTGATGAAGATTCCATGTGTTGTCTATTCGACTTGCACCCCTAGAAAGAAGGTAAGTTCCCTTATAGCACTCATTTAGAACTTTGAGTGCATAAGGTCTTCAAATTTCTTTGCAGAGTTGCTTGTTTGTCGAGCCAAATATGATGTCATCCACATAGATCTGGACTAACAACATATCTTTTCGTCTTGTTCTTCTGAAGAGAGTTTGATCAATCTTTCCTCTTTCATATCCATGTTCAAGAAGAAAAGATGATAGAGTCTCATACCACTTTCTTGGGGCTTGATGAAGACTATACAAAGCTTTGTCTAGCTTGTAAACTCTTTGAGGGAAATCTGGATATTCAAAGCCGGGTGGTTGACTCACATAAACCTCCTTAGTAATCTTTCCATACAGGAAGGCATACTTCATCATATTCATGGATGCAGAATATGCTAGAAAAATTTTGATTGCTTCTAGTCTGCCAATACGTGCAAACACTTCATCATAGTCAATTCCTTCTTCTTGAGTGTATCCCTACACCACTAATCTTGCTTTATTTCTGATGACAATCCCTAATCCCTCTATCATCAATCTTGTTCATGTACAGCCACCTAGTACTAATAGGGTATTGTCCTACGGGAAGATCTACCAGTTGCCATACTTCTTGCTTCTTGAATTAGAGCAATTCTTCCTGCATTGCTTCAATCCAACTATTGTTTTGAAGTTCCTCTTTGATGTTTTTGGGTACTGTTTGACATAGAAAGCATGAGAAAAAACAGATGTTTGCAATACTTGACTTGCTTCTAGTCACCCTCTCATTAAGTTCACCAATAATGGTTCAACTGGATGATTCTTGTGTATTCTGGTGCTTGGAATTAAGTCACTAGCAATGGTTACATCAAGATTGGAGACATTCAGTTCATTATGGTTAGAGGCACACTCATCTAGTATTGTTGTTGAATTATGAAAATTGTCAGACTCTGCATCTGTTCCTGCTTTAGCTTTAGCAGCACTATGATTGCTTACATCATTTGATGTCCTTTGTGTTTCATCTGGAGTAGAGGCCTGTTGTTGATTTCTAACCTCAGTTGATAGATCATCTGAGTGGGAATGTACCAGGCTTCGACCTCCTTTAGTAGAAACACTATGGTTTTGTGATGGTTATCTGATGGGATCAGCTTGAAGAGGAACATCTTCATTCATGCGTTCATCAAATGTAGGAGGAATCAAGGGTAAATCATCTCTTCTTTGTACAGCTAACGAAGTATCATTTGAATGTAGATTTCCTATATTAGACAAGTGAAATTGATCAAATGACTTTCTAAACGTGTCAATATCAAACAACCAGTCGGGACCATTTGTAGATTTGGGAAACGAATGTTCCTTGAATTGAAAATTTGTTGATTCATCAATAATGTTTAATCTAGGATTGAACACTCTATATGCCTTTGAAACAGAAGAATAACCTACAAAGAATCTTTCATTAGACTTGGATGAAAATTTTCCCAAATAGTCTCGGGAGTTTAATATTGAGACAGGACTACCAAATGATTTAAGGAATCTAATAAATTGAGAGCAGTTCATAAGGTATCATGTTAGTTTCTTTAACAATCAGAGTTCGATTTTGTACAAAGCACAATGTGTTAACTGCTTCTGCCCAGAAGGTGATTGGCAGTTTAGCATCGGCTAGCATCGTTCTTGCTGCTTAAATCAATGTTCTATTTCACCTTTCAGCTACCCCATTTCGTTGAAGAGTTCTAGCTGCATTGAATTGATGAGCAATGCCTTTGGTTGTACAAAATGAACTCATACTTTCATTTTTGAACTCAGTACCATCATCAATTCTTATTATTTTGACCTTAAGATCAAGTTGATTTTAAATTTTAGTGATAAATTATTGTATGATTTGGGATGCTTCATTTTTATAAAGTAGGAAGAACACCCATGTGAATGGTGAAAAGTCATCAATGATCACTAAACAATACTGTTTCTTTCCCATACACATTACATGAGTTGGTCCATTTAGATCCATGTGAAGTAGCTTCAATGGAGTATTGTTAGTGTTCACCAGCTTGATTTTCTGAGACAATTTGTGTTGTTTTCTTTTGAGGCACGCTGAACATTGATCAATAAAATTAAATTCTTTTTGAGGAAGACCAATGACATGGTTTCCTTTGACCAACTTGTTCATATTTTTAAAGTTTGTGTATCCCAAATCTGTGACTCATCAATTGATGCTTTTGACAAAGGACATGTTTCTTCTTTAGGTGATGCAAAACACAGGTTTAAGACATATGTATTATTCTTCCTTGGTGTCTTTAAGACAACCCATTCTTCTGAGATCTGAAATCTAGGTTTCAGAATGTAGCAATGAGTGTCTATAAAGTGAGTGGAATATTTCTTGTCACAGATTTGGGACAAGCTTAGCAGATTGAAATTCAGTTGTTCACAGTTGTTCACTCTGTCAAAGCTCCGCATCCCGTTTATCACAGATCCTTCACCTATTATTCTGCCACCCTCTAAATCTCCACCAATTGCCATAGTGGTTCCTTGTATGTGCTTGAAGTCATGAAGGAAGGAACGATATCCAGTCATGTGTTGGGAGCATCCACTGTCTATGTACCATAGGCTATTAGACCTGTGTCAATGAATCTTCAAGCAAAAAGAACTAATTAGAATAAGGAACCCTAACCATGATGGTCTTGGGTTTCCCGTTCCTATTCTTGATGGTGACTTCTTGGTATTTCCCTCTAAATTGTGGTTTAGTTGGAGGTGTCCTGGGAGAATTTTGGTAATGAATTGGGTGAGTCATCTCATCAACATCCACTAAAGATTCAGATAAGTAATGAAATCGTTGGTCTCTGTTTCTTTGTAGAAATTTAGCCCGCTTTTCATTATCAAAAGTAGGTTTTTGTGTTAAGAGGTTAGTTTTGTGTTTCATTGTATGATGTTTTCTTTGACCCTTCCACAATTTCTTCAAAGTGTTTCTGTAATTTGTTGGTCTAGAAGTCCTAGATTGATCATTGTAAAAATGAGGTCTAAAAGAGTGTGTGATAGTGGATTTTTTTGAGATGGGCTTGTATTGGGGAATTCTCAAACCCTTCTGATTGAAGTAACTATGAGATGTATTATGATTGTTCATGTCATAGACTAAACAATACTTGTTGAAATATCAGTTTTTGGTGGAGTGATTGTTCATGTCACAGATAGAACAATATTGATTAAAAAAACATTCATCTGTCTTATGATTGAACATTTCACAAATGTCACAATACATTTGTTTGTTTCTTGAATCAGATTTTTCCTTGTGTTGCTCAGCTGATATTTTATTTTGATGAGTCATTTTCTTTTCTTTAAGGGATGAATCTGAATCAGCCGTTTTTGTAGTTTGTTTCAAAACACTACCTTTGGTTGATTTTATGGGCTATTTCTGTTTCTTCAACCCATTTCTCACCTCTTTTTCAAACTGGTCAACATGTTCCTTGTTGCAGATATCAAACCCAACTCCCTGCCTTAATCTTGTGGACTGAGGGTCTGACAATGTTTTAGGTGTTAAACTCAGTAATCCTGTTTGTTTCTTTTGTTGTGAAACCTTTTCTGATTTGCTTGAATTGTTTGGAAATATGATCTCCTTATCAGAACTGTTGTCAGCAATGGGTTTCACTAACTTCATGTATTTCTTTTTACCTTGTAACACAGAGGGTATGAATTTTATAAAAGGGACAATTTCTTTTTACAGAGCTTAAGGGTTTCATGACACTCATTGTCTTGTCTGAGCACTCTTTGATTTTGATTGGGTGACCTGGATTTTATCCTCATTTGTTTCAATATAAATATCAGGTTTGTTTTGAGGATTGGTCACCTGTTTTACTACAGATTTAGGTTCCATAGTTTTAGTTTCAATTGCTTCAGTGAGTGAGATAGATTCAGGCATGACAGTGTAGTTTTCATCGTATGGTGGAGGACATGTATTATACCCAATCCCTGACATGTCCTTTGGATCCTTCTGGGAATCAAGCATCTCTTGAAACATGACTGAAGACATTTGAAACTTTTCAAGTTTCACTTCAGTCATTTGGTTTTGAGTGTTAGATTAAGCTAACTTTTCAGTAAGTAGCTCATTCTCAGCTACAAGAGTGAACTTCTCACCATGCAGTTTTTCTATGTCAGAGATGAGAGATTTGATTTTGATGTCAAAGCTTTTTATTTCTCTTTTCATCATCTCTGACTTTACTTTTTCTTCTTTGATTTTATCTGCCAGTTTATGATTATGATCCCTATAACCTTGTAATTCATTGACACATTTTTCACTACAAAGGTTAGATTTTACATCAGTAGGCATTGGAGATGGTCCATCGTTGATGTGAGCCATAAAAGCATGATTTTGAAATTGAGGCTTGACTTCCTCTGCATACACACTCCAGTCACATACCCCATCTTGCTTTATCACTAGGGCACTAACATAAGGCTGACTGTTTCCATGAGCTTGTTTTGTCAGCTGGGTTTGATTCTAATATATTTTTTTTGATGATGAGAATGATGATACTGTTGTTGTTGGTTGTTGGAGTTATAGCTTGAGTTGGGCTGTGATGATTATTGGCCTGGAGAGTTCCTTTGATAGTTGTTTCTCTTGGGGGCATTGCACTCTCTTGAGAAGTGGCCAGCCATGCCACAGTTGAAGCATTTCACCTTGGATTTATCATATCCAAGTTTTGTGTTTTCATTTA
>BJCM01234768.1:0-13620 GCA_018326385.1 Flaveria bidentis
TGTCCATGTTGTGTTGTTTGTGTGCTCATAGCTAGCTTTTATTCACATACAAAAGATCCTTATGTTCTTGGGTTTGTTTACATGTTTTAATATCAAAATAGAACCTGAAATTTCAGATTATAAACTATAATATAATCATCCTTTCCGCTGCGTTTTTCAGAAAGTTTAAATGGTTAAACTATGCAACCATGTTTTAACAAACCCCAACAAATGGGTCAGGTAGAAGTGTGGTGCAATGTTGATGTCCAAAGATACACCACCCCCTTGCTGGCAAAGGCCCTTTTTTCTTCTTTGACTATGATGGTTTTTTCAAGTCATTCAATCTACCTCCTTCTCATCCTGATGATGATGAGTTAGGTGCTCGAATCATGTACGATACTTTGAATACTCAAACACTAGAATCGACATCATCAGTTCCATTATACGATACTTCTAGCCCTTCACGGGGAGAGCTTGAGGTAAGTGAGTCTTCCTCTGATGATGAAGCAGTTGAGACTGCACATGTGGACCAGGAGGAACAAGTTCCCACTACTAAAAGTACATAAGCATCGGATATTGATGCCACTGGAACTTCTGAACTCCATACTCCAACAACCATAAAAACTAAACATGGGATTCAAAATCTGGCCAATGAAGTAGTTGTTCCCACCACTCCCGAAACTCGAGTTAATGTGCATCATCCCCTTGACAACATCATGGGGGGTATTCTATTGGGAGTTCAGACACAAAATTAGCTATACTCAGCTGATTATGCCGCGGTCATAGAAAAAGGATATCTACATGATGGTGCTTAACGATGTCTTGTGTCTCAATTAGAGCCAAAATATGTAAGTAAAGCCTTAAATAATGAGGCATGGGTTAGTGCTATGCAAGAGGAACTCCTTCATTTTAAGAAGTTAGGAGTATGAACTCTTGTGGACAAACCAAAAGGTGCAAAGGTGATTGGCACTAAATGGGTTCTTAAGTGTAAGAAAGATAACCAAAGGGTTATAATCAGAAACAAGTCTCGGCTTGTGATTCAAGGGTTTAGAAAAATTGAAGGCATTGACTACAATGAAGTGTTTGCACCTGTGACAAGGATGGAAGCAATTCGTATATTCTTAGCCTATGCATCCAAAATGAAGATCAAAGTTTATCAATTGGATGTGAAAAGTGCATTCATTCATGGTGAAATTCGGGAAATAGTGTATGTCAGTCAACCCGAAATATTTGAGGATCCTTATCATCAGGATAGAGTTTATAAACTGCAAAAGGATCTTTACGGGCTTCATCAAGACCCTCGAGCGTGGTATGAGAAACTCCTTACTCATCTGGTGAAACATGTATTTCGTAGAGGGGTTATTGACTGCATGTTGTTCATCAAACAGAAAGATAGTGATTTACTACTCGTATAGATATATGTGGATTACATAATCTTCGGTTCCAAAAATGAAGAATTGTGTAAAGAATTCGAATCCGCGATGAAAGCTGAGTTTGAGACGAGTGCCATGGGAGAAATGAAGTTCTTTATTGGGTTACAGGTGGATTAGACACCAAATGTAATCTTCCAGCATCAGTCCAAACACGTAAGATATATCCTTAGTCAGTTTGACATGGAGAATGCAATGGTTGCAGGGACTCCACTTGCCACGAACCAGGATGTGGCACCCGACGAAAATGGTGATCTGGTAGATGCCACTATGTACCGAGGAATGATCAGATCTCTGATGTACCTCATAGCCTCTCATCCTGATATTATGTTCGCCACGTGCTCTGTTCCAGATATCAAGCTAAACCAAAAGTGAATCATCTAATTGGGGTAAAAAGTATCTTTCGTTATCCGAAGGGTACCCCAACGCTTAGGTTGTGGTATCCTCATGATGATGACTTTGAGCTTACAACGTATAGTGACTCGGACTATGGTGGTTGCAAGATGAATTACAAATCAACATCAGCGGGATGTCAGTTCTTTGGAAGAGGCTTGGTCACCTGGCAGTGTAAGAAACAGACATTTGTTGTTCTGTCAACATGTGAAGCCGAATACGTTGCTGCTGCAAGTTGCTGTTCACAAATCATTTGGATTCAATAGCAAATGCGAGACTACGGTTTGCAATTTTCTAACACCCCTATCTTTGTTGATAATTCTGCTGCAATAGATGTCACTAAAAATCCTGTCCAACACCCAAAAACTAAACACATCGGTATTAAATATCACTTTTTACGTGACTGTTTTGAAAAGCAATTAATCGATGTTGTTAAAATTAATATAGATTTTCAACGCGCCGACCTCTACACAAATGCTTTTGACAAACCTCGGTTTTTATATCTTTTGGTGGTCAATGGCGTGAAAAAGAAAAATGCAGTGATTCCAGAAGAGTCGAGTTCTTAGTCCGACAAATTTTTCTTATTTTTCTTATTTATTTATTTATTTTGTTTTCCTGTTTTTAAAAATCCAAAAACACCAAAACATTTTTGGTTTTAGAATTTTAGGGGGAGAATAGTTTAGTTTCGGTTTTTAAATTAGTTTTAGTATTTAATTACTTAAAAAAATTAAGGGCGGGCAGATAAGCTAAAAGCAAAGAAATCAAATATATGATATTGATTCAAAAATTATGGAAAATGACAGTACATAGGGAACTAAATTGTTTGGGACTTCAAAAGGATTTAAATGATCAAAATTCTATATTCAAATTACAAGTCTGAGAAGTCTAAACAAAATAAAAGAAAAATGATAGTAAACTAGTCTGCTGCCGAGGTAACATAGAGTTAGTAGGCCTAGAGGTTGCTAGGTTATTATATAATGTGTGGTAGATTCAACACAATAGACGAGTAGACCTCATTGGTGAATCAAATTCAAACTAATTTGTTCAACTTGTTGTGGGTTCTTATCTTATCCCTGGTTAACACAATCTACACATTTCCAATAAGGGTTGATGAGCAAAATAAATGCCACAAATGTGTGCGGATGACCATAAAAATGAGCAAAGCACATGGAAAAACTGTTAAACACAATCAAGCTAATGACAAATGTTGTTGGTGCGTTATGTGCAAAAGAAAAGAAAATTGCTCTAACAAGAAGATAGGTTGTGTGCCTCTCTGTTGGGTGATGGCACTGACCTGAGGATAATAATAACCTAAATATTCTAGAATTCATTGTTGTTTGCGCCTCTCTGCTATGCAATGGCACTGACATGAGGCTTGGCATCTCTTTGAAAGATCTTAGAATAGTTTCTTCTTGTCAAATACCCATAGACCGCTCAAAAATCTCCTGAGGAATCTTGATTACCATATAAGTGTGGGATCCACAAATGCTTGTTGAAATAATAAAACCTATCTCATCACCAATGTGTGTCAAAAATCTGTGTATGGATTTAAGTGGACAAATATACTGACAATCATCATGGCTGCAACTCTCGACGGTCAAAATCATCATGTGCATCTTATAGCTCTAGATTTCCTTAAAGTGCTATTCACTCTCAAACAATGAAGAATCTAGTATTCAAATATATATTAAAGGGTCCCAAATGATTATGCTATACTTGTATGATTCCATATGAATCTTTCCAGATATGATAAAATTAAATTGAAGCTGTTCTCCTCAAGAAAAAACATCGGTTAGATGATTTCTAAAAGGTTTCAATTCACCTCAAACCAAAAACACAAAAATATGTCTTGTTTTTTTAATTCAAGTTGTTTTCTGTTTTTGTTTTCTTCTTTGCGTCGAAGTCGGACTATATAACTAGATGAACTCTGTAAATCACAAATTAAATGGATCACGTCTGAGGTGATCAAACGATTTTCTGTTAAAAGGGTCATGTCTTAGATGATAATTGGTCATACTGTCATAAGTCAAAAGTTAAATTTTGAGTATATGGAAATGTTTGAGGTCAAACTTATAAGTATGATCCAATCGCACGATTGAATCATAAGTATGAGCCAATCGTGCAATTGAACCATAAGTATGAGCCAATCACACGACTGGACCATGAGTATGGGTCAACTATGTGATTGGATCACAAGAATGAACCAATCGTACGACTAGAAGAAGGAGTCTGAGTTAGTCGCACTACTGAACCCTAGTCGCATGAATGAATCATGCATATGGGTCCAGTCGCACGACTGAACCTTAAAACAGCTTAAATAGGGGGGGTCAGTCGGTCGTATTCTTTACCACCCTTTAGAACTCTCAAAAACCGCCTATTACACATACACTCTGCCCAAAATTTGATTATTGTGATTACTCTCTGATGGTCATCCTAACTGATTTCCTATTCATCTCAGGTTCTTTGAAACTGAAATCTGATCAAATGATGGATTAAACGAACCCACAATGATCGAAATGTTTAAATCAATAATCACGACAATAGCTTAAAATAGACCACTTAAATGGACATAAAAGTTGATTTAAAAGACACTAAGTGCTATTTTGAGTCCCTGCGAACCTAATGAATCTAAACATGAAGTGTATTGTAATGTTTTGGCAAAGATTCACAATTTTGGTGTCGAACATAGCAAGATGCGAATAGACACTCCATATGATCCTCAGTCGCACGATTGAGCCAGGCGCATGATTCAATCGCATGAGTGAATCAATCGGTTACTCAGTCACACGACTGACTCAACCGCATGGCTTAGCATACGACTAAGTTGAGTTGAAGGCTCAATCATACGACTGAACTTAGTCGCAAGCTCAATCGTACGACTGAACTCAGTCGTATGTTTCAATCGCACGATTGAACAAGTTGATCAAAATCAACTAAAATTCAACTGTCATCTCTTATGAACAAATCTAATGTACATGTTTCTGTGTTGCATCAATATCGCTAAGAGATAAACTATGAGAACTAAGCACAACATCTATGCTCATCTAGATGCTGCATCCCGGAATGCTTTTGAGTTCACTAGGATTATTGCCTTTCTGCGTAGATCGAGGATCTACAAGGCCATTTCTACTCCATACAAACCATACAGATCTTCAGCAGGCCTTCTGGGAAAGTGCCTCAGTGGACCGGTTGCTGGAGCCTCACTATATCTGGAGCTCTATCTTCGGACAAGACATTGAGATTCGTGAAGAAGACCTGAGGAGAGTCTTGGATTTGGGGGAAGACAGAGCCCATCCAACCAAGCTGCATCCATTGACTGTCCATGGTTGATTTCTGAGGATCAAGTATGCCGGAGACATCAATGTCGACGTACTAAACAAGAGCAACATGTGCCCCCGGTTCAAGTATTTGGCACATGTGATCCACAAGTGCATAGCCTCTAGGCGTGGAGGATTTGATGAGATGTCTCACCAAATCCAGAATGCATATGTTGCACTGGTACTGAACCACCCATTCAGTTTCTCCCGCATGCTCTTCTCCTATCTGATAGAGAACATAGAGGCCAAAGGCAAGGAAGGCTTCTGCATGTATACAAGGTTCCTGCAAATGATCATTGATGAGAAGCTTCCTTTGCTGCCTAAGGAGAAGGATGATGCTGTTATGTTAGAGGTGATGGATGACACCACTCAGGGAAGGATGAAGGTGTACCGGGGGAAGCCGGTTAATCCCCCCGTTAAGAGACTGTTTGGCCATCTTGCCTATGAGGATTATGTGGCGCCGTCTCGTAAGAAGTGGCGTCACGATGACAATGATTCTGATGTTGAGCCCATTGTGGTTCCCACTGATGAAGAGGACGATGATCATGACGACCATGATAACGTTCAAGGTGGTGGAGGTGTTGGCCCAGTCAATCACGGGCCACCGACATGTCTACTATATCTCCACCACCTCCACACAGTATTTCAGCTGCACCTGGTAGATCTAAGCAGGCTGCTTTCCACCAGGATTTTTTGTTAGATGAGGAAGACGGGTCTGATGATGAGCCTCTCACCAGGAGAGTCAGGAGTTGGGTTGTGGCTACCGAAAAGGGGAAAGAGGCGGTTGGTGGACGCTAAGTTGGGTCTAAGGGTGGTGATACTGATGTCACTGATCCAACATACACACCTGACCAGCCGATCAACTAAGGGAGAGCCCATTAGCCAAGGGTTCTAGGAAGAAGAGGATGGCCCATCCCTATGGCAAGAAGAGTAAGAGACAAAGGATTACACTGATTAGCTCTGCCACCACCACAGCGACTACCACTACCACAACCACCTCCACAGCCACAACCACTACCACAACCACTACCACAACCACTACCACACCCACTACCACACCCACTGCCACCTTTACTGCCACTCCCACCACCACTCATACATTCACATCCACCTCACCCACAATACCCAATACAACTTCACCACAATCCATGTCCATTCATACTCCTATCTACACCACATCCACCACTACTCCCACTACTCACCAAGCCAGCACATCCTCCCAATTCACATCTACACAGGGATCTACTCTACCCATTATTGGGTTAGAGGAACAGCTGGCGAGCCTCAATAGACTGGTGCTAAAGCTGCTAGACAAAAATGACCTAAGAGCCAACAAGATAAATAAGTTGGTAGTGGTCAATACCGCCCAAGGCAAGCAAATTGCTCAGCTGACAGAGAAGAACACTACTCACGAGAGAGCATTAGTTCTAGCTCACCATACACTGAAGGCTCAAAATGAGCTTGTGATGGCATCTGTCAAGAGGATTGAGGGGTTGGAGAAAAGGAACAAAAAGCTGATGCTGAGGTTGAAGGGAACCAAGGGAGAGCCCCTAAAGATTAAAGATGATGGTAATGATGGTGGAGATGATGATGATGAGCTTACAATGATGATTGAGAAGAAGATGATGATGACGAAGATGTTGGGGGAAGTGGAAAGGCTAAAAGACATGATGACAAGGATGAGGATGATGATCAAGAAGGTGATGCAGCTACATCAGCCTCAACTCAAGTAGCAACGGAGAGGCGCTCCAAAAGAGTCGCGTCCTCTACAGCTCCAGCTGAGGAGACACATGATCAGGGCAAAGGCAAAGCTTCACATGCTGATGATTATGATGTTCTTCCCCTTCAGCAAGTCAAGACTCAACTAACTATGATTCTTGATTTTCAAGGGATTGTGCGAAGGTCAGTGAGTTACACTCCAGAAGAAGGAGAAATCATTCATGACTTGACTGACGAGCAGCTCGCAGAGATGTTTAGACTGAATCCAGATGAGCTTGTTAAAGATGCTCCGAAAGTAGATGCTTTGAGTGATGAGGAGCTTCAAGGAGTGGATGCGATTGAGATTGAAAATGTCACATGTGATTACTATCCAAAGTACACTGACCCTAAAGGCAATGTTATCCCAGACTTGGGTGAAACTTTTGGCAGTGATACTTTTGTTAAGCTTGATGAGATTGAGAAAGAGAAAGCAAAGGATGAAAGTATAGCTTGTAGATGCATATGTACCTAGTTTACGATCTTAATGTAATATGTCTGTCATGTCCTTAATGTAAAGGAAATATATGACTTGAATGAAACTTTATATGTGATTGATGATCTTAAGGTTGAATGTTTCAGTGTATGTTTGAATGTTTATTATTCATTAACGCATATTGAACTAATTATATAGGTTTGTGGTTGTTTGAATGAATCTTAGTAAAGTAATAATTGAGAAACTTATTCAAACTTAGTTGTATGAAGTTTTCATGCGAATAACCCATGCTAATTGACCATACGCATGAACAACTTCATGCTAATGAACCAGTCGCACGATTGAACCAGGAAACTAGATCAGTTGCATGATTGTGACATGAGATTGACTCAATCGCACGACTAAACACTTAGTCGTGCGAATCGATCAACTGCATGACTCAATCGCAGGACTGAACCATGCTGATGGTTTAGTCGCACGAATGAGAAACCCAAACCTATAAATACCACTTAATTCATGGAAAAATGTAACACTTCAAATACCTACGTACTAAATCGTACCCTAGTCGTCAAGAGACTTCTAAGAACCTGTTCCAAGTTCATAGATCGCACTAGATCGATTACCAATCGTTCTTAACGTTTAGATTCAATCTACAATTGATTCTACGTGCGTTTTCAATGATTGGATCGCCAATCAAATAGGATTTCGGACTATTTGAGTTGGTATACACGTATATCAGTTAGTACTTCGTCCCGTAAGTGGTATCAGAACTTGATTCTTGATTTACGTGTGATTCAATCGCTTTTGATATAATAAATTATGTTTTTATACTAAAAATGCAATCTTTTTGTGTCAAACGGTGTTTTAGACGTCTCCAGTTTATAAAGTTAATTTTTTCCAGCATACGGCAATTAAGGTTAGTGAGAAATTCGTGTTTTTGCATCCAAACTACCTTAAACCTTCGAATTCTCAAAATCCAGCAGCTTCAGCCGCACGATTGACTCAATCGCACGACTGAATTCATACGCATCCCTCATACGCACGATTGGACTCATTTGTACCTCCATTCGTACGACTGAACTGTCTAGTCGCATTGTTCATCCGCACCTGTTCATTCGCACTATTGATTCATCCGCATTAGTTCATTCGCACATTCAAGCCATCTGCATTGTTCAGTCGCACGAATAGCCCAATCGCACATCTTCATTTGCATAAGTAAAACAGTTTGTTCCAAAGTTTAAAGTTGATAGTAATGGAGGATCAATATTCAACGTTCACTATGGGGAGAGATTCAAGGATACAGAATCTATTGCTTCTGGAAAATTAAGTGGGGAATCTTAACAAACCTCCTAAGCTAATCACGTTAGATGATTACCCACAGTGGAAGCAAAGATTTGAGATTTACTTGAATGGCGTAGATCCCAATCTGTGGGAGTCCATAAAGACATGGTATAGCATGCCTGTAGGTGCAGATAGAGTCAAACATACAATGGGGGGCATAACTGATGGACAAAAGATAAAGTACAATACTGAGAAGAAAGTTTATGCCTTGCTAACTCAGGCAATTCCTAAGGACATTTTCCATCAATTTTCTGAGAACAAGCAAGCAAAGAAGCTATGGGATGCATTGGAAAAGTGGTATGACGGAAATGCATCATTAAAAGCTCTAAAGGCTAAAGCGTTGAAGAAGGAGTTTGACAACTTCTCGTCAATGGGAAATGAGAGCTTGGACGATGTTATTGATCGGTTCTATCACTTAATGAGTGAGCTACACACTCATGGAGTCACCACATCTATGGAAGACAAAGTCTCAAACTTTGCAGATGGTTTGCCTGAAAAGTGGGTTTCATTTGTCTCCAACCTCAGACAGAATGATATGCTAGCGAAGTTAGACATCAATGACTTCATTCTAAAGCTAAGAGAGGAGGAGTTGAGGATGAAGTATAGGGCACAAAAGTCTACTTATGATCAGAATCTAGCTCTGTACAACTCAACTTTCCAAAAGCCAAAACGTCTGGAGCACCACTACAAATGGCCTTTGTGTCGAGTTCAGTTGGTCCATCTCAAGTCACTTCTTCAGGATCTGACATGTCAGGGTCGTCTGGTACCCAATACATTGCACTTGAAGCAAATGCTACAAAAGTAAAGACCAAGAATCTCAGGAATGT
Source organism: Flaveria bidentis (assembly GCA_018326385.1). Lineage (NCBI taxonomy): Eukaryota > Viridiplantae > Streptophyta > Magnoliopsida > Asterales > Asteraceae > Flaveria > Flaveria bidentis. The sequence goes on from BJCM01234768.1 coordinate 9,479, forward strand.
GACAGCAGAGGTAGCAAAGGATCACATGGACCTCTTAGCAGCTGTCGTCCACTCCTATGATGAGCTAGTTGTTGGGAAAATTGGGAACTGCCATCTGGTAGATGAGGACTACGAGTAGGTTGACGAGACAGATCTGGAAAGAATGGACATAATATGGGCCTTAGCAAGTGTTGTCCGGAGAGCTAAGAAGTTTGTCAAGAAAATAGGACAAAACTTGGTTGCTACTAAGGACACAACTTTTGGTTTTGACAAGACCAAGGTTAGCTGCTTCAACTGTGGGGAAAAGTGGAACTTCAAATGTGAGTGTGTGAAGCTCAAAAAGATAGGAATCTGGAATCCTTTCTCATCCTTTAATCGTCAGGATAAACCCACAAGTAGTCCTACTTCGTCAAGCAAGGATCCTAAAGCCTTGACTACTCATGATGATAAAGGACAAGATTGGAGCTTTCGGTTTGTGTCTTTGGGAGAATCCAATATTGCTAGTGTTAAGGACTTAGAAGACGACTCAGCAAGTGAAGGTGATATGGTAGTGGAACTCGCGATGTCAATTATTGAAGAAACTACAACTGTGGAATATCACCTACCTGAAGAAGGGACAAGTTCAAAATGTTTAGAATCACCAGAACCAGAAAAGTCGGACTCTTGAGGGCTGATTCATCCACACCCTCTCAAGTAAGTACCACTGAACAATTATTTGATAGTCATTCATGCATTGAATGTAATAAATTTAGGGAAAGCATTGACTTAAAATTTGCTAGGTTATTAGATCACAATGATAGTTTAGTAAATGATTTACAACTGTGCACAGAAGCCAATAAAATTCTAAAAATAAATAAGCACAGTTATAAAGAAAAGATAGAACTTTTGAACAAACAACTCAGGGAAACCGAATTTCTAGCTTTTAACCAAGCTAATGACATTAAGTACTATCTGAACTCCCTAGAAGACACTAAGAAACAAAAGGTAGTTTTGAAAATAGAAGTAAATTCCTTAAAGCAAAAATTACACAGTTGGACAAGTTCCTCTCACATTGTCCAACACTCAATGAGAGAACGCACCAATGGAGAGGGTTTGGGTTATAAAGTGGTTCCACCACCACATAAGACCTTGATGAATGCTAAAAGTAAACCAATAAATAATAACCCACTCAAGGATCATGTGGTGACCACTCCTCTAGTAAGTGATCCAGATTCCACATGTAAACCTAATAAATCTAGCACTAAACTAAAGGAGGCCACTTCAAAATCACAAGGTAAAATGCCTTGCGTCAATCTGGACGAACAATTTGAAAAGGTTACAGTTAAGTTTGGGTCAACCAAGTCTAATTCTGAACCCAAAAAGACCAAACAAGTTAACCAAACACGTGCTTCATGTCTAAGTCCAGAGAAACAAAAAAGAAAAGATGTTAAAAACATTCAAAAAATTAATTTTGTTAAACCAGATAAAACATCTAAGCAAGAAATGTCAAAAGCTAAACAAAACAATTCCACACGTGTGTCCCACACTTCTCCACAGAAACAGTTAAATCGCCAAGTTGAAAGCAGATCATGATACAACTATGGAAAGTATGGCCACATCGCGTCTTATTGTCCTTATTATCAGACACCAAAGAAAAAGGTTGAACTTTATGAAACTAAAGTAAGCTCTTCCAAAAGAAGCTCCATGACTCCACCAAAAAGAGTCAGTTAACCTAAAGTTTAACCTATCAACCAGTCATCTGTTTATCACAAACAGGCCTTACATAAGACTGGTTTATGGAAAAAGAAATCTATCAATGAATTTGATAATGAGAACAATGAGACAATAGATCTTCCCTCATCCTCAAAGGGTCAATGGGTGGAATTTATGATGTGTGATGCCTCTGGATCACCCAAGCTAGTTAAGGCTTGGGTCCCTAACCTCAACTAATGATTTCCATTGAATGTGAAGGGTGTTCGCTATAGTGCTAATACAAATACTTGGATCGTAGATAGCGGAGCATCAAGGCACATGACTGGAAACCGGGCACTCCTGTCTAACGTCAAACAAATTAAAGGAGGTCATGTTTCCTTTACGGGAAATAAAGGAGGGTACATCACAGCTCAAAGGGAGGTAGGGAACCAGAAAGTAAAGTTTGATAAAATAAACTATGTTCAACAACTTCAAAACAACTTACTTTCTATATCCCAAATATGTGACAAAGGATTTAAGGTCATTTTTTATAAAAAAAAAGTGCTATGTCTTGAAAAAGGACTATGTGATCCCGGGGGACCAAGTCTTAATGTCTGCCTCAAGATATAATGACCTTTATGTCTTGGATCTATCAAAGGCCTCCACAACGGATCATAAAGTACAATGCTTCTTGTCAAAAGCTACCGATAAGGATTCAATCTCCTGGCTTATGAGAATGGGACACATCAATCCATGGAAGATGAATCACTTGATCCAGAATGATCTAGTGCGGGGAGTAAGCGTCAAAAACTTCCAACTCCCGGACTTTTGTGTCACCTTCAAGAAAGGAAAACAGACGAAGAAGTCTCATAAGGAAAAGAAGGTTCATTCCATTGAACTGCCTCTTGAGCTTCTTCACATGGATCTGTTTGGTCCAGTCAGTACAAGAAGCATCGCAAGCAACTTGTACTACTATGTAGTTACACATGACTACTCAAGATTCTCTTGGGTGATGTTTCTAAAATCAAAATTAGAAACATTTGAGTCATTCAAAGAGTTAGTAACTACACTGGAGTCTCTCTACAAGCTAAAGGTAAGACAAGTACACTCAGACAACGAAACCGAGTTCAAGAACCAATGGATGGAGGCTTTCTGCAAAGAATATGGAATTGTGAACCAGTTCACTTCCGCCTACACTCCTCAGATGAATGGTGTTGCTGAGAGAAAGAATCGAAGCTTAATAGAGACAACACGGACAATGCTGAGAGAAAGAATCGAAGCTGCCTATCCAATTTTGGAATGAGGAAGTTGCCGATGCATGTTACATGTTAAATTGAGTTTTGGTAGTTAAATGTCATGGCAAGACGTGTTACGAGTTACTTCAATGACGTAAACCAAATCTAGAGTATCTCGAACCGTTTGGCGCACCGTGCACCCTATGGAAGAAAAATCAGGAGGGAAAGTTCAGCGAGAAGGCTCAGAAGGAATCTTTCTTGGATACAACATAAGGAATAAGAGAGTCTATAACAACACAACGGGTCAAGCAGAAGTGTGGTGTAATGTCGACGTTCAGAGATACACCACCCCTCCCGCTGGAAAAGGACCCGCTTTCTTTTTCAACTATGATGGATTTTTCAAGTCCTTCAACATTCCACTCTCCACCTCTTACGATGAATTAGCATCCAAAATGATCTTTGATGTCTTAAACACACCATCTCAAGACATCACATCATCTTGTTCACAAGGTGAATCGTCTAACCAGTCAAGGGGAGCACTTGAGGTAAGTGACTCCTCCTCTGACGATGAAGTTGTGGAGAATAACCAAAACAATCAGGAGGAACAGGTTCCTATTCTTGTAAGTCCACAAGCATCTGACATTGATGCCTCTGCGTCTTTGGAACCTCACACTCCTACTGCCTCAGATACAGAACCAAATGTTCATAATCTTGATTCTAAGGTAGTTGTTCCCACCACTCCTGGATCACGCCTAAATGTCTATCATCCTCTGGACAATGTCATTGGGGATGTCAGATTAGGAGTTCAGACAAGAAATCAACTATATTCAGCTGATTATGCCTCGGTAATAGAAAAAGGATACCTTCATGATGTAGCATATCGTTGTTTTGTGTCACACTTTGAGCCAAAATACGTCAGTGAAGCCCTGAATGATGAGGTATGGGTGAGTGCCATGCAAGAAGAACTTCTTCAGTTCAAGAAGTTAGGAGTATGGACACTAGTGGATAGACCTAAAGGTGCTAAAGTCATTGGTACCAAATGGGTCTTGAAGTGTAAGAAAGATGACCAAGGTGTCATCATTAGGAACAAGGCTCGACTTGTAGTTCAAGGATTTCGACAAGTCGAGGGAATTGATTAGAATGAAGTATTTGCACGGTGGCGAGTATGGAAGCCATCCGTATCTTCCAAGCCTATGCCTCTTACATGAAGATTAAAGTCTATCAATTGGATGTAAAGAGTGCATTTCTTCATGGTGA
>BJCM01234781.1:0-13083 GCA_018326385.1 Flaveria bidentis
TGGAAAATTTTCAGTCACTTGGTCTTTCTTAGACTTCCACACCACCTTTGGAGTCTTGGAATTGACCTTCAACACTTCGGAAGCTTTTGATACTTCAGAAGTTTTGATGACTGAACCTTCGGAAGATTCTGCAGACACTACTGCAGACATCAGTGTTTCGGAAGTATTCCTTTCTTCCGAGACCAACTTTTTTTCCGAAGGCAATTTTCCACTTGCCTTCTTCTTAGATTTGGAGCTTCTGAAGGAAACAGATTTTCCTTCTGAAGCTTGAATCTTCTTAGAACTCTTGAAAGTCCTTGGTTTGATTAGTGAAGAGTACCCTTAGGATTGCATGGCTCACACATAACACATTCCATTTTCTTCTTCATAAGAGCCTTCTGCTTGGAATAAGACTGACTTTGGTCACCTCCCTTCTCCACCCTCAGCTTTGCAGATGCTGAAACAGTCCTTTTGGGTTGGGAACTGTTATTCGAGTTTGATGGTCCAGGCTGTGTAGCAGTGGTACATAGCAGATCAGTCTTCTTCTTGGTACTTAGATGATTTGAACAAGAACCAAAACTCTTAGAAGAAAAGTTTAGGTTGATGTCTTCAGTCTTCACTACTTTAAAACCTGCAGAAATGAAAACTTGCTTCTGCTTGGAGTCAAAAGTAGCCTTGATCTCTTGAGCATTCCTTGCTTTCCTTTTGCTTTTCCTGATCAAGTTCTTTCTCATTGATTTGGTCATCACAGTCTTCTTCTTTTCCTCAGAAGCATAGTGGCCCTTCTTAGAATCCTCCTCTTCATTCTTCTTAGAGGAATTCTTCACTATCACTTCTTCATCCTCTTCACTCAAAGGATCTATGAGAGGAAGCTCATCTTCGTAAGTTCCACACCTAGGTGATCTTACAGACAAGATTGTGTGTGGAGGAGCTATCTTATTTGATCCTAGTCCCTGTTTGTTTTGATAGCATACCTTGTTTTGCAGGGATGAGGATATCATGTTCTTGAAGGTCTCTTCTTCAAGAACACATTTGTTTGCCTTGGCTTTGCTGATCACAAGCTCTGCCTGGCACTCAGTCAGGTTGGTTATGAGATCCTTGATTTGAGTCCTATAATCTGTATGCTCATGTTTTAGAACTGAAATAGTTTTCTCTAAGTCCTCTATCTTCAGTTTATAATCATTTTCAGACTTTCTAAAATCAGCTTTTAAAATGTTTAAGGACTCAAGATTAGATCTCATCTCCATGTTATAGGACATGTATCTATTAACTTTAGCAATGCATTCAGGGGTACGAGAGATGTTCCAACACCTTGGCTTCATCATGATCTGCCATCAGTGCTTGGTTTGGAGAAACATCTTCCACCTGAAAGCTCCAGTCAAAGCCTCATTCTTCAACATCAACAACACCTGCTACTTTGGCTTCATATTTTGGGGAGCTTTGTCAGTGTAGTTAGATCTGGACTGTGTTTGGCCACCATTTGTTCTAGATGCCTTACACTCCCTAGCAAAGTGGCCCATCAAGTTACAGTTGTAACACTTTACTTTGCCTTTGTCCAGGCCAAACTCTCCACTGGTTGCATTGCTTGGAAACTTCCTTCCAGTCCGCTTATAGAACTTCTTGGCTCTATGAATGAGAAGAGCCATCTGCTGGACTATCTCCATGTACTCCAAATCATCTGGATGGATACAGTCTAGGTCTTCAAGGGTGAAGAGAAAGCTGCCACAACTTTCATCAAAAGACACAAAGGCTTGAGAAGAACTTGTCTCTTGGAATGGGCTTCCTTGAGTGAAGTTCTCCCTTGGTGTCTCTCGGAAGGTGATGAAAGGACCCTTTGGTGAGTTGTCAGGGTAGCATATGAGATGATGTTGGGGTTCTATGCTATCCCTTTCAACCACATGCAGGGCTGAACCCATTTGATTGTTGGAGTTGCCAGATGAACCTTGCATGTTCATCTCCATCTGGTAGCCATTTAGAATCCCATATAACTATATCAGAGTGAAAGTTTTGAGATTTTCAATCCTCTTGATCACCACACAATAGTATGTCCACTGCCTAGGAAGTGAGGACATAAACTTCCTTACAATGTCCCTATTCTCAAGAGGAACTCCTCCATCCACAAGGGTATCCACAATCTCAACATACCTGAAGTATTGCTGAGTCATGGTTTCGTCTATTTTGAAGGTGAAGTCTTCAAACTGTTGCTTCAGGAGATCCTTCTTGTTCTCCTTATCTTCAGAGGAACCCTCATACATCAGTTTCAATGCATCCCACAGTTGTTTAGCTGTTTTGCATTTCTTGAAACCTCTGTATATAGAGTTTGAAAGAGCAGTCTGAAGGGTTGTCATGGTTTTTCTATCAATCTCTACTCTCTTCTTCTCTTCATCAGAGTAGTTTGCCACAGCCTTGGGGATCATACCAGCACTAGTAGCAGAGGGGGTGCTTGGTATGTAAGGTCCATTCTCAACAGACTCTCACATTCTTGAGTCTAGAGACTTGATGAAACCTTCCATTCTCAGGCACCAGGTAACAAAGTCATCAAGAGTGCTTAATGGGGACTTGTTCATGGTTCCAGTTTCCATATCAGTCTTGGAAATGGCTGCCATTTGAAAAGTTGAGTATTTGTGTGTGTGAGGGATCTTAAGATGGTGACATCTTATATCAAGAGCTTGGGATGCTCTGATACCAAATGCAGGACCGGTGAAGGGGGTCACTTACAACACACCACCCCAAAGAGGAGAACAACTAAAGTTTATCAAACAATAAACTGGATTAACCACAAGTAAAGACACTAAGAACACAAGTAATGTAAAAGACTGAACACAAGAGCAAAATACACAAGTGTATGGTTTTCAAGGTTGCAGTATATTGCCTTCTCTATTTTCATCTACAAGTGTTACAAAGCATGAAAAGAAAGAAACAAGAACATGAGATACTTATACTACATCCTACAGCTGACCATACAATGAAAGGCAGCTGGATACAATTGACTAGATATAAACAAAATCAATTGTAGAGTCAAAAGGCAGATTGCCTTTTGACTAGTGACTATGACATGCCATAGCTCACATCCTTATCTATTACAAAAATGATAAAGTACACGAAGTAGAAAGTTACAGACTCAAGACCTCAATGTACAGTTACCAAAAGCATGGACCTTTGCACCAACTCATGTAAGTTGGTGACTTTACAGAGTTGTAGCAGAAAGGGGTCCAGCTTTATGGAAAACTACATCAGATAAAGCATGTTACTAAAAGTCTTCGGAAGAAATTTGTCTTCAAGAGTTGAGGCTTCGGAAGACTTTGTCTCTAAAGCTTCAGAAGACTTCATCTTTGGCTTCAGAAGATATTGGTCTTGGCTTTGGAAGATTTTACACTTCAATACACTTGTAGACTGGCCTTCAATACTAGGTAAAACTTCCTAAGCATTCATCTTCAATACACTTGTGCAATATGCAGGATAGACTTTGGATGTTTAAGTTGCACCAGCCTCTTCATTTATTCTCTACAAGTTGTACTAGATTAAGCAGCCTCTTTTTGCACATCTTTAGGATGCTCTAACTCATCCTGAGGTCTGGGAGTGGAGGTCTTTGGTTTCTTCTTTGATACAGATTTAGAGGCCATCCTTTTCTTCCTCTTTTGATTCTTTAACTGAGTAGACTGGCCTTCAATACTAGGTTGTTCTGTTTTGTCTTTCTCAGTTAGGTCCTCCTCCCTCACAGGTTTAGAAGGAGAGGGAGTTAGACCTTGCTATGGATTAGAAGATGAAGCTTGTTGTGGTCCAATATAAGGTCCAAGTTGTGTTGTCTCAAATGGTTCAACCTTAACCTTAGCTTCAGGAGGAGCCTGACTTGGTGGGGAGTGTAAGTCAATAGGCTCTCCTCTTTTAATCTTCTGCTAGATCACTCTAATATGCTCATCCATAGTGGATAAAGATATTGGACCAAGCCTCCTTCCGGAGAATCCATATAGCTTCAAGAACCTCATCATCTTTTGCCTGTTAGCAAACTTCTTTGGACTTTTTTGGATGATGGCTCTTGACTTTGCTGCTTCTTCCCTCATCTTCCTCTTAGTAGCTTTTTGTTCTTTAAGAACTTGTATCTCAAGCTTATTGAGGTATTCAAATTCAATATACTCATATGATAAAGGAAGAAGTATAGCTACCTAGTAGAGCCCTGTGGCACTCAGGTAGTTGATCACATTTTTTCTGTCATCTTCCCTGTCTACTTAAGGTTGTTCAATTGCCACAACCTTTTTCTCAAGACTTTCTTGAACTAGGGAGAGGGTAGGATCATGCTTGTAATGTCTTTTCTGTCTTTTGTCTTCCTTAATCTTAAGGAGCAACTCTGCATCATCTGCCTGCTTCCTCTCCTTAGACATCTCCCTGTCTACCAGTTCATTTAATTCCTCTAAGGGGAGAGAGATAATCCCATCAGTGTTATAGTCCTTGGTCCCCAAATAATTTATCTTGGCTGCTCTCAACTAATCATTTTGAGTGTTTTGTATGTGAGCAACCCTGATAGTAGCTTCCATAAAGCTTGAGGACCCGCTAGAACTTTCTCCCCTTAGCTTCCTCTTCCTCTCTCTCTCCTCCTCCTCCTCGTTCTCCTCAAGAGTCAATATCTTTTTCCTTTTGTCACCCACAAACCTTTATGACTTAAGGTGGAGAGAGTTTGGCCTTTATTTATGATGTAGCAGTAAGACTCTGGCCAAAGAGAGGTTGTGAGACACCTTCACCGGCTGGTGCTTCACTAAGGGTATGGGATGCTGAAGTTGTAGATTTTGTGACAGTGCTCATAGGTTCTATCACTGGGCCTTCAGTCAAGGTTTCCACTTTGAAGCTAATCTTAAGGTCCACCTCAACATCCAGTTGACCAATGACATTGTCTGCACGCATTTGTCTTCTTGCTTTGAATACATCAATAATCATGTCTTGAATCCTTTCAGCCATTTTGTCAGCTTGCCTATGTTGAGTTGGCATGTTGACATGATCTAGAGCTTCATAGAAGTTCAAGGTTTGAAAGTTAAAGATCTCCTGTTGTCCTTGAAGCCTATGAAGTATCAGAGCTCTTTTATCAACATCATACCTCCACCTTAGTATGTAATTTGAAGCTCCTTGGGGTGGGGATGACATTGCCCTTGGAATACCCTCCTCAAACAATATTTGAATGAGAGAGTCCACATCAATATGGACTTGAGGAGGTTGCTGAGTATAGACAATTACAAGTGAGGATAGTGAATCCATTATGTCCATACCCTGTAAAGAACTCCTAGGTTCTATGATTGCTAAGACTTTCTCCCCCTTTTTGGTAGCATCACCCTCTTGCATAAGTGAGCTAGGAGTTAGGTCTATCATATCCATAGGTTATTGTGTTCCTGGTTGAGCTCTTCTTAAAGGTCTACTAGTTAGTTGCTCATTGAGATAAGAAATCTCAAGTTGCTGATCATTGACCCTGTTTGCAAGGAAATCATCTGAGATTCCAAGTGACTAACCTTAAAGTCGAAGTAAGTGCATGTTTTTGACAGTTTTTGCACTTTTAGTCTCATGTTCCCCTCATCTTCGTTAGAAGAATCATGGGGGTTGAGAGAATAGGACCAAAGTCTTCTTCCTCATCACTAACATGATGTTCTTGGCTGCTGGATTTCCTCTGCTCAATGAAAGCTTTAGGTGAAGTGTCAATGGGCTGAGTTGTCATGGTTGAGGTCTTAACAATGTAATCCCTTGCAGAATTAAGAGCCTTTTCCATATGGACCTTCTAAATAGGTTTAGAGAGATCCACCTCAGTAGTGGGTGAATGATATGGGCTAGACATGGGAGAGGCAGGAGTACTCATCTCTCTTTGAGTGGGGGAGGAGTAGAGAGACTTATGATACTCACTGAATCCAAAGTCTTTATCATTACAGAATTGAAGGTTAGGAATTGGTTGATTGAGATCAAGAGGATATGGATGGTAATTTTCCCCTAAAGATTGATCAATAGAGTTTTGAGAGTTTGTGTGAAGGCTTAAAGCTGTTAGGCTTGTGAGCTTATCAGGCTGAGCCTGATGAACCTTAACACTGATCATTGATGAGATCTGAGTGGTTTGTTCCTCAGGAGAAGTGAGAGCTCCAGTGTCCATTTCTTCCTATATGGGTGATGATATATGGGCCTGCATAAGCTTAGTAGCTTGTGAAGGGGTTCATTTGAATTTTCTCTAGTAGGTGTGGATAATTTGTGGCTATTTTGGTGGTTGTGAGGTAAAAGGTGTGGGTTCAACACTAGCTTGTGTTGCTAGGTTATCACCTTGAGCAATGAGCTCTAACATTTTTGGGAAAAGGGCTATTTCTACCCTTAGGAAGCCAAAAATTGGCTTCTTCATTGTCTTAAAGATGTTAGGCTTCATCAGTCCCAATTTAAGAACATTACTTGTTTCCCTCAACTATAAGCCCAGTTCACAGTTAAGAATGTGTTGAAGATATGGAACATGTAATATTCTAAAGAGTCTAAGTTAGCAAGTAAATTGGTATACAGAAATTGTGAGTACCTGAACTTGACCCTTTGAACCATTCCATGAACTATGAAGGGGAGATCTTGAGGAATCTAGTCCCATCCTCTATGTTTGTTTGATAAGCTATGGATAACAACATGGAGTAGGTATGTCCATTGAGAGGAGACCTCCCTTTCCATGAAGGTATTTTATAGAGAAATCTCCTTCATAGCCCATCTGCTTAAAGGATTGGTTTATAGCAGCTTTAGGAAAGTACAATTCACCTTCTGCATCATCCAGTTGAAGATGGGTGTTTATGATGACTGGTGTAATGAAGATTTTCATCCCCTGCACTGTGGCAGATAGTGCCTTCTCCCCATCCACAAGGACCTCTTAGCAGGTCCTATAAAATTTTAAAAGTTGATCCTCATAGAGAGGAGGACCAATGGTGAAGGAGGTGAAGTAGTTGGAGAAATAAATGAAACAACAAACCTCAGAGAAACTTGGATATTTCTCTGAGTCCAATAGGGCAACCTGATTATGCTACCTGTAGAGTTGCATGAAAAAATGTAGGTTGTTTCTATGGTCATGGTTGGCCACTTGTGAAAGTTTAAAGGTGAAGGAAGATAAGAACAAGGTCGGTTTTGGGTAAATTTAGGTTTAGGAGTATCAGATGAAGAAGAGAGTGAAAAAGGGGGGAATCGTTGGGTATATATATATATGAAAAGTATTTGAGACAAAGTTATTGAAAGAGGATAAACTTTGAAATCCGGATGTCAATTGCATCTCTGAAAAAGTGCCCAAAAAGTTTGTTATCTTAAAAGTCGAAAATCTTTTGAAGGTATTTTCTCTTCAGAAGTTTTGATAGAAAAGCTTTTGAAGCAAAGGTGACTTCGGAAGATATTGCAAAGATTATTAAAAATTTTGCTTAATTTGTTTTCGGAAGAAAATTGTTCTTTAAAAACACATAAGTACTTATAAATTCATTTAAGCTTCGAAAGATACTTTGAAAATTTCTTCCGAAGGTAATTTGACATAAGTAGTTATTTGTTTTGATGAGATAATTTTCTTCCAAAGATAAAAAGATATCTTCCGAAGTAGAAAGTGATCAAAATTATCAAAAATCTAAGTAATTTTATTTAAAGAATTTTATTCCAAAGTAAACAAAGGCTTATGAATTACGTTTAAAGAAAAACTACTCAAAATTAATCATCTCAATAGCTGATATCAGATACTTAAATCTCTGATCATCAAAAGCTTTGGTAAATAGATCAACATATTATTAATTTATGTTAACTTTAACTAGTTTGATTAATCCCTTTTCAAAGTAATCTCTAATTAAATTATACCTGATGTTGATGTGTTTTGTCCTTGAATGCTACACAAGATTATCTGTAATAGAGATAACACTATTGTTGTCTATGTGGATTGAAGTCTCTTTGAAGTTGAATCCATAACCTAGCATCTGATTCTGAATCCAAATTACTTGAGCATAACAACTAACAACAACAATGTATTCAACTTCAGCAGTTGATACAGACACACATAATTGTTTCTTGCATTGTCCTGAGACAATCCTTCCACCTAGGAATTACATCCCCTAGATGTAGACTTTGCAGTCATGTTGCAACCACCATAGTCAATATCTTTATATGTATACAGGTTGAAGTTAGAATTATTTGGATACCAATGGCCTAGTGTAGCAACACCTTTGAGGTATCTTAGAATCCTCTTGACAGTGACCAAGTGTGACATCTTGGGGTTGGCTTGATATCTTGCACAAATGCATGTGGAAAATATGATATCAGGCCTGCTAGCTGTAAGATACATAAGTGACCCAATCATAGCCTTGTAAAGGTGTTCATCCACACACTCCCCCTTAATGTCTAGTCCAAGGGAGTGGTTTCTTGCTATAGGTGTCTTTGCAATTTTACAATTAGTCATGTTGAATCTTGTACGCATGTCTTGTACATACTTTGACTGACTTATGAAGATGCCACTGTCAACTTGCTTCACTTGAATTCCTAGAAAGAAATTGAGTTCTCCTATGGCACTCATTTCAAATCTATTCTTCATTGGCCTCTTAAAGTCTTTGTAGAGCTTTGGATTAGTTGAACCAATGATAATGTCATCTACATATACTTGAACTAGCGTTAAATCATTCCTTATTCCTTTGATGAAGAAAGTTCCATCTATAATACCCCTTTTGTATCCATACTGACAGAGATACTAAGATAAAGTCTCATACCACTTCCTTGGAGCTTGATATAGCCCATAAAAAGCTTTATCAAGCTTGCATACATAATCATGATTTGCAAAGCCAGGTGATTGTTTGACATACACCTCTTCATCAATCACCCCATATAGAAAAGCACACTTGACATCAAGTTGGTAGACCTTGAATCCTTGAATGCAGCAAAAGCTAGGAATATTTTGATAGCTTCAAGTCTTGCCACGGGAGCAAAGAGATCTGTATAATCAATTCCTTCTTCTTGTGTGTAACCTTAGACAACTATCTGGACTTGTTTTTTTATGACAAGTCCTCTATCATCCTTCTTGTTTCTAAACACCAACTTGGTTCCTATGATAGTCTTTCCTTGAGGAAGAGGACATAGGTTCCAAACCTTTTGTCTTTTGAATTGGAGCAGCTCCTTTTACATAGCTTCAACCTAATTTTCATTCTTTAAAGCCTCATTAACTTTCTTTGGCTCTATCTAGGACAGAAAACAACAGTGGAGACAAACATTTGCATCATGGGTTTGTCCACTTGTTTGTTTCAACATTTCTAATGATGTTTGTGGTGGGGTAAGACTTGTGGATCCTGAGTTGAGGGATCACAACAAGTTGCTTGGAGAGATCTAAATTAGAGAAATTTTCATTAGGCATTGAAGTATCACCCACCATATCAACACACTTATCAACAGAGACTTGATCTGATGAGTGTGTGACATCATTGATGTTGTCTTCCATGGAGTGGTTGTCAACATCAAGAAATTATTGGTCACTATCACCACCATAATTTTCTTCAACATTTTAAGCTCCTTCATTTGAGTGTTGTGTCTCCGAGCAAGAAATTGTTGGTACCTTAGATGTATCAACTGATAGGAACTCCATTTGCAAGGTTGGTTACCATTGGAGCTGAAGTAGTATGGTCTAAAGGTATTCCCAACTCAAATCTCGGGTCATGGTTTCTTGTTGATAAGATATCTATGGATCCTGAAACATTCTCATAAGATTTGTTAAAACAGTTGGTAACTAAATCAAGATCAAACAACAATCATGACCAAAACCTTTCACACTAGGAGTGTGCTCATTAAAAGTCACATTGGCTGACTCCTCAACTTCTTTAGTTCTGAGATTGTAATTCTATAAGCCTTAGCTTGAGAAGAGTATCCAATGAAGTGTTCATCATCTAATTTCTCATCAAATTTGGCTATTTGATCTTTGGTATTCAAGATACTACAAAGACATCCAAATGACCTAAGAAAACAAATGAAAGGTTTTCTCTTATGCAAAAGTTCATAAGGAGTCTTACCATGAGTCTTGACTACTAAAACTTTTTTTTGCACATAGCAAACAATGTTTACAGCCTCTACACAGAAGGTGATGAGCAGTTTAGAGTCAGACAACATAGTTCTTGCAGCCTCAGTTAGTGTCCTATTACTCTTCTCAGCAACACCATTTTGCTGAGGAGTCTTACGAGCACTATATTGTCTTGAAATACCCTTTTCATCACAAAATGTATCAAGGATTTGGTTCTTAAATTTAGTTCCTTGATCACACCTTATGATCTTGAGCTTATGATCACATTTATTCTTAATCTTTAAGATGAAACTCTTCAAGATCTCAGGAGTCTCATCCTTAGTTCTAAGAAAGAAGACCCAAGTGAATCTTGTAAAGTCATTAGTGATCACTAAACAATATGAGGTCCTTCCTAGACTCATTACACTGGTGGGACCAAAGAAGTCCATATGTAATAAGTATATAGGAGTAGTGATAGAGTTTCTTTCCATTGGCTTGTGAGTTACCTTGTGTTGCTTCTCTTTGAGGCATGCAACACAATGGTTATCACTTGTAAACTCTTTTTTTGGCATTCCAGTTACCAAATCATTCTTAATCAATTTTTTCATGTTTTAAAAGTTTACATGTCCCATTCTTTTATGCTAGAGAAAAGACTCATCACTAATTGCTTTAGATAGAAAGCATGAAATTTCTCTTGAAGAAGATGTTTCTTGCAAGTCCATTTTATACATGTTCCTTTTCCTAGGGGCTCTGAGTAGGATACACTCTTGAGGAATGACCACCCCATGCTTGAGAAAAATGCACTCATGCTTAGTAAAAAGAATGTTATGTGACTGATCACAAAATTGAGATGCACTCAAAAGAGTGTATCCAAGCTCCTTGACAAAGTTTTACCTTTTCAATGTTGAGCTTAACATTTGTGACCCTGTCCCTTCCAGTAATATAACCTCCAACATCTCCTCCAAAAGCAACCCGCTCTCCATCAATTTTCTCAAAATTTTGGAGTATATTTCCATTGCCTGTTAGGTGCTTGGAACAACCACTGTCAATGATCCATACATTTCTGTTTGTCTTGAGCTATTTTTGCACAAAAGAGATGGTTAGTTACATTTGGAATCCCAAGCCTTGTTGGTCTTGGGCTTATCAAAAGAAGTTGAAGACAATGCAATAGTAATAGATCCTATTATCAGATTTGGAGGTTCATTTGCTGATGTTGATGAAGAACTTTTAGTCACATGGTCTTTCTTTGTCATCCATACCATCTTTGGAAGCTTAGACTTGACCTTAAATACTTTAGAAGTTTTGGAGACTAGACCTTCGGATAATCTTGCTAGCACTACAGCATGCTTCAGTACTTCGGAAGTATTTCTTTCTTTTGAGACCAACTTTTCTTCCGATGGAAAGTTTTCACTTGTCTTTTTCTTCATTTTGGAGATTCCGAAAGGAAAAGGTTTTCCTTTCGAAGCTTGCTTCTTCTTCATCTTCTTAGAAGTTTCTTTCTTGGTCATATGGACAGTACTTTTTGGATATTAGAGGCATTCTTTTGCAAGATGAGAAGTACTACCACACATAATACAATCTATTTTCTTCTTTTTGAGAGTCTTCCTTTAAGAATACAATTGAATTTGATCAATTTCCTTCTCCATCTTCATCTTTGTAGATGATATGACAATTCTTTTAGGGTGAGAACTGCCTATGGAGCTACATGGTTCATATTGTGTAGAAGTGGTACACAACTGATCAACCTTCTTCATGATGTTGGGATGATTTGAACAAGAACTAGAACTCTTGGTACTAGAGTTCAAGTTTGAGTCTTCAGCCTTAACCACCTCAAAACCTATAGAAATAAAAACTTGTTTCCGCAGGAGAATAGTGACCCTTCTTAGGATGCTTTTCTTCACTCTTCTTAGAGTCATTCTTCACTATCCCCCTCTTCATCCTCTTCACTCATATGGTCTATGAAAGGAAGCTCATCTTCATAAGTTCCACACTTAGGAGATCCTACAAAAAATATTGTGTGTGGAGGAGCTATCTCAATAGATCCTCGTCCTTGCTTATTTTGATAACAAACTTTTTCATGCAAGGATGAAGATATTATGTTCTTGAAGGTCTCTTCTTCAAGAAAACATTTTTCTACCTTGGCTTTGCTGATCACAAGCTCAGCCTAGCATTCAGTTAACTCAGTGATGAGATCTTAAATTTGAGTCTTGTAGTTGGTGTGTTCATGTTTAAGAGTTAAAATGGTTTTCTCTAAATCTTCTTTTTTAAGTTTTTAATCATTTTAGCTCTTTTGAAATTAGAGTTTAAGATATTTAAAGACTCAAGATCAGATCTAATCTCTAAGTTATAGGACTTATATTCGTTAACTTTAGCAATGCATTCAGGTGTACAGAGATGTTCCAATACATTGGCTTCATCATGGTTAGCCATGAGTGCTTGATTTGGAGATGCATCATCCACCTGAAAGCTCTAGTCAATGCCTCCTTCTTTAAAAGCAACTGCAACTTGCTTCTGTGGCTTCTCATTCTAGTTGGCTTTGTCAATGTAGTTTGGTCGTGTTTGTGCTTGGCCACCATTATTCCTTGGTGCCTTACACTCCCTAGTAAAGTGCCCCATTTGGTTATAGTTTTAACATGTTAGAACCCTTGAAAGATTAACATTTAGTCTTTTTGTGTATATTTTATATTTTGTACTAGTATAGAGACTAGTTTTGTAAATTGTTAGTTCCTTAGTTGCTAGTATAAATAGCTTAGACTAGAGGGGGTTGCATGCAATTTTAGATGCAATTTTTCAGAGAGTTGCAAAATAGTTGTTGAGAGTTTGTTGAGAATTGCTAACTGCTTTCTTACTTTTGTAATTGTCTTAGCTATATCAATGAACTGTGAATTTGTTGATATTGCTTGAATCGATTACAATTGTTTGTGTTTCTCTTGAATTGTTTACATAAATCATTACAGATTGTCTCAATTGATCCTATCAATTGGTATCGAGCTATCAATTGGTATCAGAGCCTATCAATTGGTACTGATACTATCAAGGAGCATAATAAGGATCAGTGTCAGCCTCCCCAGATTCGCCAGGGCGTCCACCAACCTCCCGAATACCTCGGTCGGTGG
>BJCM01234792.1:0-15850 GCA_018326385.1 Flaveria bidentis
GGGAATTTGTTGGAGCATATATAGTCATATATAGTTTGTCCGTCGCTTGTCGAATAGTCTAGGCTTAATGTATTACACCTGATATGTTGTAAACACTTAAAACTGAGTCATTCGCAGGAGCATATGCGAATGAGACTCAGTCGTACGACTGAGCCATGCTAATGGACCAGCCGTGCGACTGAGAGGTGCGATTGGTTCAGTCGTACGATTGAACCATACACATGGTTCAATCGCATGAATGGGCCCAGCCGCATCTAATATGGGCCGATGCCTATATATACCAGTTTCAATGTGTAGAAAGTAAGGATTTTCAAGGGTTCCGAGAGGGAATCTGCCCGGGGGCCTAGGGCTGCCGGATGAGAGGGGATATCATGCTCGATCTTCCCCTTGCCAAGAGTCTTGATTCTTATGTTGTAATGAGCTTGTAATCGTTAGGTTTTATCAATGAAACCATTCAATTATAGCGTATTATTGTTTGTCTCTTGGTTTGTGCTGTTTATCCTTCCGTCAAGATTATGCTCGGATGTTTATCGATCCAAAGAAGACTTCACAACTGATCTTCCATTTTTCTTAACTTTGAATTTCAAACTGAAACTTTTTCACTCGTGCGAATGGAGAGGTCCGAATGAATCAATCATGCGATTGAACAAATTCGGTTGAGCCAATCGTGTGTTTGGACAAATGCGGATGAACAGTCGTGCGACTGGACAATTGTGGATGATCAATGCGAATGAGATTGTTCAGTCATACAAATGGACTGGCGACTGAGTTCAATGGTGCGTATGGGAGATGCGAGTGATTTCAGTCGTGCGATTGAGTCAATCGTGCGACTGAAGTCTGCTGGATTTGAAAATTCGAGGGTTTTTGGTACTTTGACACAAAAATACGATATTTCACGAACCCTAATCTGCTGTAAGCCGAAAAACGTGAACTTTTGGATATGGAGATGTCGAAAACACTGTTTTACTCAAAAAGAGGGTGTTTTTGAATGAAAAACGTGATTTTTACACCCAAAAGATTGAATCACACGCAAAATCAAGGGCTAAAGCTCTGATACCACTTGTTAGGACCTTTCGTACGCAGTACTAACTGATTCTGCGCGTATACCAACTCAAATAGTGCGAAATCCTATTTGATTGGCGATCCAATCAGGGAGAACACAGCTTAGATCAATCTAACGATTAATGAAATGTTACGAATGATTAGAACACAATCAACTGTGATCTATGAACTTGGAACAAGTTTTCTTGAGTCTCTGGACGGATAGGGTACAATTATGTGCGTAGGTATTCGAATTGTTATGTTTTTCCACGAATTAAGTGGTATTTATAGGTTAGGGTCTTCCAATCGTACGACTGAACTATTAGCATGGTTCAGTCATGCGACTGAATCATGCGATAGATCCATCCGTACGACTGAAGGTTCAGTCCTGCAACAGAGCCAAACTAATGTCTCAATCGTGCGACTGATCCAGTCTCCTGGTTCAATCGTGCGACTGGTCCATTAGCATGAAGTATTCATGCGTATGGTCCATTAGCATGAAGTATTCATGCATATGGTCCATTAGCATGGTCCATTCGCATGCGAACTTCACACGATTTAGTTTGAACACGTTTCTCAATCATTATTGACTAAGAGTTATGTATAACAACCACAAACCTATATGTTTAGTTCATTATAAGTTATCACATAGTAAATAATGAAATTTTAAACATTATAAACATCAACCACACTTTGTATTCCATTCATACCCATTCAGTTACGTATATGTAAGACATGATAGACATATTACATAAAGCTCCTAAACTAGGTACAGATGTATCAACATTTTTCACGAACAGAACCGGAGCACTCCAAGGAGAGATACTCGGTCTAATGAACCCTTTATCAAGCAACTCCTGTATTTGCTCCATCCACTCTTTCATCTCAGTCAGAGCCAATCAATACAGTGCCTTAGCAATGGGTTGGGCACCTCGTATCAAGTTAATCTGGAATTCGATCTCGTAGCCAAGTGGCACTCCTGGTAAGTCTTCAGGAAACACATCTGGAAAGTCACACACCACCCGTAAGTCGGCCAGTTGTGGTCTTGGCGTATCCATATCCTTCACATAGGTCAAGTAGGCACTACATCCACGCCTCATGCACTTTCCCGCCACCGCCATCAAAATCACCTTCGGAATCGTCGTGACTCGATCACCATAAAACGTCACCGTACTCCCGTCAGGCGCTGTCAATCGAATCATCTTCTTGCGATACACAATGTTCGCCTCATAGTCAGCCAACTAATCCATTCCAAGGACTACGTCAAACCCGCCTAAGGTCATCACGAGTGGTCGAACAGGAAACTTATGACCTTCTTATACAATGTCACAACCTTCTAAATCTTATGAATCCTGGTAGACTTACATATGGCAGTTTCTACATCAAAGGGCGTATCTATATTCTTACTACTAACATACAATTTAGCACAGAAAGCAGCAGAAATAAAACTTTTACTAGCAACAGAATCAAATAACACAGAGGCTAAAGTTTTGTTTACTAGAAACGTACCTGACACAAAATCGGGGTCCATCCTATCCTCCTCCCGCGTCATCGTGAATGCTCTGGCACTAGCCCTCCCTACTTCTCCTCCAGCCTTCTTCGCTCCTGATCCTTTAGCCATTGGCTTCCTACAGTCTATACTTAGGTGACCATTCTCTCCACAGTTATAAAACCTTAGAACCCCACATTCCCTTGCTATATGGTCAGGCTTCCCACACTTGAAGCAGATGTTTGACCCCCATTTGTATTCTCCTGAATCCTTCCCGCATTTACCACACATCTTCGACCCCGCATCAGGTGTAACCACACGGTGGTCATCTACCCTTGTCTTCTTGTTACTCGTCGTGACACCACCTAGACCAAACCTTTTCCCACTCCAATTCCGGTCACCACCCCCTTTCTTGCTACCTTCAGCCACCACCATAGTTCTCTCATCATACAACCTACCTGCTAAATCAACCGCCGACCTAAACGTGCTCGACCAGGCGACGATCATGTGCCTGTGGATGTCCGCTGGCAAGCCTTGAATATAACTCTTGATCTTTCATGATTGAGGTGTCACCTGATTAGGCACCAGCCATGCCATTTCATTGAACTTGGTGGTGTATTGCTGATGTGTCAACGTTCCCGCCTCCAGCTGCAGGAACTCCCTCTCAACTTTGTCCATCTCACGGTGAGGACAGAACTTCTCAGTCACCAGCCTCTTCAACTACAACCTCAGCTTGCATAATATTGTCCCACCAACACAGAGCCAAGTCAACAAATGAGTGGGCAACAAACTTCACCTTTTGGTCTTCTCGACACTCGCTAATATTCAGAACAACTTCCATCTCTCTCACCCACCGGTGAGCAGCAGCAAGACCATTACCATCAAAGGTAGGGGGCTTGCATCTTTGAAATGCCCCGTAATAACAGCCTCGTGTTGTCTCCTACAAAGGCTCCTCCTCGTCCTCTTCTTCTTCTTTAACATCTGAGAAAACCTTCTCAGTCTCGGGCCGTCTCCTTTCACCTGAGGACCTGTTCCTCTCCTTTCTTTGTCCTTCTCTTACAACCTTTATTACTTTAGTCACCACAAACGATAGAATCGTCTGCATGACCTGAGGAACTTCTTCCACAACAGCCTCCTTTACTGAGTCTCTCAGATTGGTGCTCTCATGACCGCCCTCCGGATGAGGGGTCTCAGGTTCTTCATGAACCACCTTTTCGGCTATAGGCCTTCCTCTCGTAGCCCGTGGTTCAGCACCACGACCTCCACCACGTGAAGCTTTAGATGATCTACCACTAACCATCCTCTAACACACACACTGAAAGATTCAAACACCAACATAGTCATTCAAGGGAACAACTCAGTTTGTGTCAAGTATAGTAAGTCCTTAATTACAGTGGCCAGTTCTGATTAGCCACTTACTTTACTCTTCATACCCCAAGCATTACCTATCCTGACTACATCAGCATCTAAATCTACCAGCAACACATAACCACATAACATGTGCACGTAATACCGGTTTAAATTAAGAAAATACCTGGTGGCACACAGCTACTCGGACTGGCATTCCTTCCCTTTCCGTCCCATTTTGAGTTTAAGTTAAGGTTTATTTTGAAAATTTACCCGTTTCACTTAAACTTTGGCTCTGATACCAACTTGTAAGGCCCCGTTCCCGGGACACTCACAACTGGTCAATCATCGCACATAAAACATATATTTTTATTAACTTAGAGAAATAATTGCAATGGAAACATTTAAACATCCAATTCATTATAATCACTTTTGCAAAATAATATATCATTGACTGGTTACAAAATAACATTATTTGCATTACATCACAAAAACGTCATATTTCTATCAAATGGATGCCATCCAAAAATGCCAAGTAGCTGCCCCATCCCATCCTTAACAATACTCACCTGCCAACTAGAAAATGCATAAAAAGTCAGCGTTGCTGAGTGAGTTCTAGTTTTATAAAGATATTGCACTACCTTCCATTCGTTATAATTAACCGGGTGTTACAGTGAGCCCAGTTCATAGTTAAGAATGTATTGAACATATCTAGGGAACATGTAGTACTCTAAGGGGTCCAAGTTTGCAAGCAAATTTGTGTAAACAAACTAAGAGTACCTTAGCTTGACTCCCTGAACCATCCCATGAATAACGAATCAGAGATCTTCAGGAATTTGGTCCCATCCCCCATGCTTGTTTGACAAGCTGTGGATAACTACATGGAGCAGGAATTTTTATTGGGATGAGACCTTCCCTTTCCTGAAAGTCTTTACAAAAAAAATCTCCCTCATAGCCCATCTGCACGAAGGACTGGTTGACACCTTCTTTTGGGAAGAACACCTCATCTTCTTCATCATCCATCTGAAGATGCATGTTTATGATGGCCGGAGGGATGAAGACTGTTCTCCCCTGCACTGTGGCAGACAGTGTCTTCTCCCCATCCAGAATGACCTCTTGTCAGGTCTTCCAAAATTCGAGCAGATGATCCTCAAACCCAGTATTGGGTAGAGAGGAGCCATGGGTCATTTGGGCTTGGGTGGAAGTACTAGCTTGTTGAGTGGTGGTTGTGGTGGTAGATATGGTGAAGATAGGAAATGGAATAGGAATGGATTATGGTGGAGTGGCTGTGGTAGTGGTGGTAGGAGGTGTGGTAGTGGTGATAGTAGCTGTGGTGGTGGTTGTAGAGGTGTGGTAGTAGTGGTGGTTGTGGCAGTGGTGGTAGTGGTTGTGGTAGAAGATGTGATAAATGTGAATCTTGGCCTCTTACCCTATTTTCCATAAGGATAGGCCATCCTCTTCTTCCTTGAGCCCTTTGCAACAGAAGCTCCCCTAGGCTGATAGGCAGGTTAGGTATATAGGTAGGGTTAATGACATCTGTATCATCACCTGTAGTACTAGCTGGGCGTCCACCAACCGCCTCTATCCCCTTCTTAGTGGCCACAACCCTGCTACCAACTGTCCTAACAAGTTTCTCATCGTCAGACTCTTCCTCTTCATCAAGTATGAAGTCTTGATGGAAGGAAGCCTTCTCTGTTCCACCAGGAGCATCAGTGGTGTCATGTGTGGATGGTGGTGATTTAGTAGCAGTGTCAATGGCCCTAGTTTGAGAGGGACTAGTATCTCCACCACCTTGACTATCATCCTTGTCGTCATCATTATCGTTTTCTTCATCGGTGGGTAAGAAGATAGGCTCAACATCCGAATCGCTGTCATCGTGACACCACTTCTTGCGAGAAGGCGCCACAAAATCTTCTCTGGCCAAATGCCCGAACAATCTCCTTACCGGGGGGTTCACCTGCTTCCCCCGTTACCCCTTCATCCGATTTAAAGTTGTGTCATCCATCACCTAAAGTGTAACAACATCGTCTCTCTTTTTTGGCAGCGAAGGACGCTTCTGATCAATGATCATCTATAGAAAAATGGGTACATACAAAATCCTTCCTTGCATTTTGCTTCTAGGTTCTCAATCATGTAAGTGAAGAGCATGCGGGAAAAACTAAACAGGTGGTTCAGTACGAGAGCAATGAATGCGTTCTGGATTTGGTCCGATAGCTCATCAAATCCTCTTCTCCTTGAGGCAATGCACTTCAGGATAACATGAGCCAAGTACTTGAACTGGGGGCACATGTTGCTCTTGTTGAGCACACCTGCGTTGATGTCCCCAGCGTACTTTATCCGTAGAAAGCATCCCCGAAGAGTCAGGGGATGCAACTTGGTCGGGCAAGCACCATCATCACCTAGATCCCAAACTCTCCTGAGATCTTCTTCTGTGATTTCTATCTCCTGCCTGAAGATAGAGCTCCTAATGCAGTGAGGCTTAACAGATCTGTCAACTGAAGCACCTTCCCAGAAGGTCTGCTGTATAGATCTGTAGGGTGTGGAAGGAGCAGAGATAGCTTTGTAGATCCTCGACCTACGTAGAAAGGTTATAACCCTAGCGAACTCAGAAGTGTTCCTGGAAGTAGCATCAAGATGAGCACATATAATCTGCTTGGTACTCATTGTCCATCTATCAGCCATGTTGTTGCAACACAAGAAACATATACATTAGAGTTGTGTATAAGAGATGATAGTTAGAACTTAAACTATTTTTGATCAAACTGGTTCAATCGTGTGATTGAACCATTCGACTGAGTTCAATCATGCGATTGAGCCTGCGGCTGAGTTTAATCGTGCGATTGAGCCTGCGACTGAACTAAGTCCTATGTTAAGCCATGCGGTTGAGTCAGTCGGGCGACTGAGTCACCAATTGATTCATTCGTGCGATTGAATCGTGCGCTTGGCTCAATCGTGCGATT
The DNA here is from genome assembly GCA_018326385.1 of Flaveria bidentis. Classification (NCBI taxonomy): domain Eukaryota; kingdom Viridiplantae; phylum Streptophyta; class Magnoliopsida; order Asterales; family Asteraceae; genus Flaveria; species Flaveria bidentis. Next base: position 6,838 of record BJCM01234792.1, read on the forward strand.
AAGGTTCATACGGAGTGTCCATTCGCATATTGCTTTGTTCGACACTTCAACATCCAATCTTGGTCAAAACTTTATATTAGACTTCGTGTTTAGACTCATTACATTCGCAGGGACTCTAAATAGCACCTAATTTCTTTTAAATCAACGATTATGTCCATTTAAGTGGTCTACATTGAAGAGTTATTCTCATTTCTTGATTTTAATCGATTAGGTCATTTAGGGTTTTTTAAGATCATTCATTATGATCGATTTCAGTCACACAGTACCTGTAGATGAGTAGGACAACCGTTAGAATCACAATCAATGAGTAATCACAATAATAGAATTTTGGGTAGAGTGTTTGCATATGAGAGGTTTTTGAGAGCTTTGAAGGGTGGTAAGGAATACGACCGACTAACCCCTCTATTTATACTGTTTTAAAGTTTAGTCGTGCGAATGGATCCATATGCATGCTTCATTCGTGTGGCTGGGGTTCAGTTGTGCTACTGGCTTAGACTTCTTCATTCATTCGTACGATTGGTTCATCTCTATGGTCCAATCGCATGGTTGCCCCATACTCATGGTCCAATCATGTAACTGGCTCATACTTATGGTCCAATCATGCGATTGGCTCATACTTATGATTGAATCGTGTGATTGGCTCATATTTATGGTCCAATCGTGCGATTGGCTCATACTTATGAGTTTGACCTCATACACTTTCAAACACTTAAACTTTTACCTTTTGATATCTAACATTATGAACACCAATCATCTTAGACATGACCCTTTTAATTGAAAGCCGTTTGATCACCTCAGACGTGATCCTTTTAATTTAAAACCATTTGATCACCTCAGACGTGATCCTTTTTATTTAGAACCGATTGGTCACCTCAGACGTGACCACTTTTAGTGAATGATTCATAAATTTCATCTAGTTGAATAGTCCGACTTTTACATAACAAAAGACTAGAAAAACGGAAAAACAACTTGAAATTAAAACAAAACAAGACATGTTTTTGTGTTTTTGGTTTGAGATGGATTGAAACCTTTTAGAAAACATCTAACAGATTTTTCTTCCCGGACAAAAAAGCTTCAAGTTAATTTGATCATTTCTGGAAAGATTCATTATGGAATTATACGGGTATATCACAATCATTTGGGACATTTTAAAAAACACTTTAATGCTAAATTCTTGTTTTATCCGAGAGTCAATAGCACTTTCAGGAAATCATACTAGAGCTATAAGATACACATAATGATTTTGACTTTCAAGAGTTGTAGCCACGATGATTGTCAGTATATTTGTCCGTTTAAATCCATACACAGATTTTTGACTCATATTGGTGATGAGTTAGGTTTATTTATTTCAACAAGCATTTGTGGATCCTATACTTATATGGTAATCAACATTCCTCAGGAGATTTTTGAGTGGTCTACAGGCATTTGACAAGAAAAAACTATTCTAAGAGCTTTCAAAGAGATGCAAAGCCTTAGATCAGTGCCATTGCATAGCAGAGAGGCGCAAACAACAATGAATTCTAGAATATTTAGGTTATGCTTATCCTCGGGTCAGTGTCACCATACAACAGAGAGTCACACAACCTAGCTTCTTGTTAGAGCATTTATTTTTCTTTCCACATAACGCACCAACAACATTTTTCATTAGCTTGATTGCACTTAGCAGTTTTTCCATGTGCTTTGCTTATTTTTATGGTCATCCACACACATTTATGGTGTTTATTTTGCTCGTCACCCCTTATTGGAAATGCGTTGATTGTGTTAACCAGGGATAAGATGGGAACCAGAGCAAGTTGAACAACTTAGTTTGAACTTAATTCACCAATGAAGTCTACTCATCTATTGTATTGAATCTACCAACATATCATATGATGAACCAGCAACCTCTAGGTCTACTTTCTCTATATCACCTTAGTAGCAGACTAATTTTACTATCATTTTTCATTTTATTGTGCTTAGACTTCTCAGACTTGTAATTTGAATTAAGCATGTTAAACATTTAAATGTTTTTGGATTCCCAAATAGTTTGTTCCCTGTGTACTATCACTTTCCATAAACTTTGAATCAAACTCAAAGATTTCATTACATTTCTTTCAGCTAATTTGCCTTCCTCCCTCGTTTTTTAAGTAAATAAATACTGCACTAATTAAATTCTAACCTAAATTATTCTCTCCCTAAAATTCTAAAATTGAAAATCTTTTTGTGTTTTTGGATTTTAATAGACAGAAAAATAAAATAAAAGGAAATAAATAAGAAACTAAGAAAACTTGTCGGACTTAAGAACTTTCTTCTTCTAGAATCATATCACTTTTCTTTTTCACGCCATTAACCTCTAAAAGATATAAAAACCTAGGTTTGTCAAATTCTTTTTGTGTAGAGGTCGGCGCGTTGAAAATCTATATTAATTTTAACAACATCGATTAATTGGTTTTCAAAAGAATCACGTATAAAGTGATATTTAATACCGATGTGTTTTGTTTTCGGGTGATAGACCGGATTTTTGGTGACAACAATTGCAGTAGAATTATCAACAAAAATGGGGTGTTAGAAAATTGCAAATCGTTGTCGCGCATTTGCTGTTGAATCCAAATGATTTATGAACAACAACTTGTAGCAGCAACATATTCAGCTTAACATGTTGACTGAGCAACTGATGTCCGCTTCTTACACTACCAGGTGACTAACCGTCTACTAAAGAACTGACATCCCGTAGATGTTGACTTGTAATTCATCTTGCAACCACCATAGTCCGAGTCACTATATGTTGTAAGCTCAAAGTTATCATCATGATGATACCACAACCCGAGTCGAACCGACTGAGGATATCACCTATATATTTGGACTGATGTAGAAAGATTCCTTTTGTAATCCAAGAAACATGGCACTCATCTCAAACTCTGCTTTCATTACAGATTCAAATTCTTTACATAATTCTTCATTTTTAGAACCGAAGATTATGTCGGCCACATATATCTATGCCAGTAGTAAATCACCATCTTTTACTTTGATGAATAACGTGCAGTCAATAACCCCTCTGCGAAAACCATGTTTCACTAGATGAGTTGAGAGTTTCTCATACTAGGCTCTAGGGGCTTGATGGAGTCCATAAAGAGCCTTGTCCAGTTTATAAACTCTATCCCAATGAAAAGGATCCTCAAATCCTTTGGGTTGACTGACGTAGACTGCTTCACGGATTTCACCATGAAGGAATGCACTTTTTACATGTAGTTGATAAACTTTAATCTTCATGTAGGGGGCATAGGCTAGAAATATATGAATTGCTTCCATCCGTGCCACAGGTGCAAACACTTCATTGTAGTCATTGCCTTCGACTTGTCTAAACCCTTGAACCACAAGTCGAGCCTTATTTCTAATTATTACCCCTTGATCATCTTTCTTACACTCCAAGACCCATTTACTGCCAATCACCTTAGCACCTTTTGGTCTGTCCACAAGGGTCCATACTCCTAACTTCTTGAACTGTAGGAGTTCTTCTTGCATAACACTAACCCATTCCTCATCGTTTAAGGCTTCACTTACATATTTTGGCTCAAATTGAGACACAAAACATCGATAAGCACCATCGTGAAGATTTCCTTTTTCGATGACTGAGGCATAATCAGCTGAGTATAGCTGATTTCGTGTCAGCGCTCCTGATAAAACATCCCGAATGATGTTTTCCAGGGGATGATGCTCATTAATTTGAGATCCGAGAGTGGTGGGAACAACTACCTTATGATCCAGATTTTGAATCCTAGGTTTAGTATCTGTAGCTATTGGAGTATGTGGTTTAAAAGAGTCAGAGGCATCAAGATCTGATGCTTGTGTACTTTCATTAGCGGGAACCTGGTCCTCCTGGTCCACATTTGCAGTCTCAACTGCTTCATCATCCGAGGAGGAGTCACTTACTTCAAGCTCTCCCCCTGAAGGACAAGAAGAATCGTCTAATGGAACCGATAGTGTCGAGTCTTGTGGAGAAGTGTTCAAAATGTCGTACATCATTGTAGCAGATAACTCATCCTCAGGAAGAGATAGATGTTGATTGAAGGACTTAAAAAATCCTTCAAAGTCGAAGAAGAAGGAAGGTCCTTTTCCAGCAGGAGGGGTGGTGTATCTTTGAACATCAACATTGCACCACACTTCTACCTAACCCGTTGAGTTATTATAAAATCTCTTGTCCCGGTCTGAGTTTTCTTCAGCAACATGCACGGTGCACCAAACGGTTCGAGATACTCCAAGTTTGGTTTACGTCACTGGAGCAGTTCCTAACATGTTTTACTATGACGTTTGACCACCAAGACTTGATTGAGTGTGTATCATGCATTAGCCACTGCCACGTTCCACAATTGAATAGGCAGTTTAGAGTCGGCTAACATTGTTCTTGCTGTCTCTATCAAGCTACGATTCTTTCTTTCAGCAACCCCATTCATCTATGGAGTGTAGGAAGACGTAAATTGATGTATAATTCATTTCTCTCTATAGAATGCCTCCATCCACTGATTCTTGAACTCTGTTCCATTGTCTGATCGAACTATCTTACTTTCAGTTTGTAGAGTGATTCCAAAGTAGTTACTAGATGTTTGAATGATTCAAAAGTCTCTAATTTGGATTTTAGAAACATCTCCCAAGAGAATCTTGAGTAATCATCAGTTACTACATAGCAGTACAGATCTCCAACAATGCTTTTTGTGCTAACTGGGCCAAACAGATCCATGTGTAGAAGCTCGAGAGGAATATCGATAGAATTAACTTTCTTTGCCTTGTGAGATTTCTTGGTCTGTGTCCCTTTCTTACATGCTACGCAAAAATCCGGAAGCTAGAAATTCTTGATAGCTACTCCATTCATTAAATCATTGTGTATCAGATGATTCATCTTCCTTGGATTAATGTATCCCATTCTCCTATGCCATGAAATTAAATCCCTGTTTGTTGCCTTTGACAAGAAGCATTGGATAGTGTTCTCAGTTGTGGAGGCTTTTGATAGATCCAAGACATACAAATCATTATATCTTGAAGTTGACATTAAAACTTTATCCTCCTGCATAACATAATCCTTCTTCAACATGTAACAATTCTTGTAGTCAAATACAACTTTGAATCCTTTATCACAGATCAAGGATACTGAAGGCAAATTTTTTTGTAGTTATTGAACGTAGTTGACCTTGTCAAACTTCACTTTCTCGTTTCCTACTTCGCCTTGAGCGGTGATGGAACCTCCTTTATTTCTAGAAAATGAGACATGTACCCCTTTAATTTGTTAAACATTAAAAAGGAGAGACGAGTTCCCGGTCATGTGCCTGGACGCCCCACTATTAATAATCCAGGTATTAGTGATAGAGCTATAGCGGACACCCTGCACATTCAAAGGAATTTATCAATTCAGGTTTGGGACCCAAGCCTTAACTGGCTTGGGTGACCCAGAGGAATCACACATTATGAACTCAACCCACTGTCCAACAGAGGATAAGGCACATTATTCTTCTTCTTGTTCTCATCATCAGACAAATTACTTGATTTTTCTTTCCATAAACTAGTTTTGTGTAAGGCCTGTTTGTGATAAAGAGACGACTGGCTTATAGTTTGAACTTTAAGTTCACTAATACTCTTAGGTGGAGTATTAGATATCAGTATAGAAAAACTTGGTTTTGCATCATAAAGTTCAATTTTCCTTTTGGGAGTCTGATAATAAGGACAATTAGAAGAAATATGTTTTTATTTTCCACAACTGTAGCATGATCTCCCTTATACAGGTTGAGGAAAATGTTTATGTGGGGTTATGTTTGGTAAGGGTGTGAGATGTGCCTGGTTGGGTTTTGTCACTTCTCTTTTAGATTTTTCTGCTTCTTTAACAAAATTAATTGTTTTAACATTTTTAACACCTTTAACTTTAAGTTTATTTGGACTTTGACGAGTAACACGTGTTTGGTTAACTGGATTAATCATTTTGGGTTCAGATGTAGACGTGTGTGCAGTTGACCTTAAATTAACCTTTTCTATTTGATCATCCAAATATTCAATATGCATCTTTCCTTTTGATTTCAAAGTAGACTCCTTCTGTTTAGTGCTATTCTTCATAGGTTTTCCCGTAGAATCGAGATCACTAACCAGAGGAGTGGACACCACATGATCCTTAACTGGGTTGTTTTTTATTGTTCTACTTTTAGTATTCAGAATGATTGCATGTGGTGGTGGAACTACTTTGTAACCCAAACCTTCCCCATTATTTCGTTCTTTCACTAAGTTTTGAACTATATGTGAAGAACTAGCCATACTATGCAATTTTTATTTTAAGAAATCAACTTCGACTTCTAAAACAAATTTTTCCTTTTTCGTTTCTTCCAAAGAGTTTAAATCAAACTTTTTGTCATTTGATTGACTTAAAGCAACAACCTCGGTTTCCCTTAGTTGTTTTCCCAAAATTTCTATTTTTTCTTTGTAACCGCACTCATTTTGTTATAAAATACGATTGGCCTCAGTGCATAGTTGTAAGTCATTTACAAAATTATCATTGTCTTCTAATAACCATGCAAATTTTAGGTCAATGCTATCTCTAAATTTACACATTCTAAACAAGCATGTTTGTCAAATAATTGGTCATTAGAACATACCTGTGAGGAATTAGACGAGTCAGCCATCAAAGTTGTATCAGGCTCATCAGTGATTATAGATTCTGAGTTTGTTGCTCTAAGCTCTTCCTCAACCAAATGATTAAACACATTCAAAGCTTGTCGGTATCTAACATCACTTGCTCAACTATGATTTCCCATTCACTCGCAGATCCATCATCTAATGCCTCAACAAAGGCAATGTTTGATTCAACCGGAGACATAAATCAGAAGGACTAGTTTTGTCCTTCATCACCTTGAGCAGTCAAGGCCTTTGTCTCTTTGCTTGAAGTGTAGTTCCAATCATGTCTCTCTTGATGATTGAAAGTAGGAAATGGGTTTCCATTACCAGTTTATTGGGCTTTACACATTTATGTTTAAAATGTCCCTTTTCACCACAGTTGAAGCATGTGATTTTGGTTTTGTCAAAACCGAAAGTCGTATCTTTAGTGGCTACTAGATTCTGCCCCGTCTTTTTGACAAATTTCTTTGCTCTTCTGACTGCACTAGCCAATGCCCATATTATGTCCATTTGTTCTAGCTCATTTTCATCAATTTGCTCATAATCCTCATCTGCAAGATGACAATTTCCAATCTTACCTGCAACTAAACCAACATAAGATTGTACAACCGCCGCTAGAAGATCCATATGTTCTTTGGGAACTTCCACTGTGACATTACTGAGATTCTCGGTCTCCAACTTTGTTGTATTTGCTTCAGGAACTATATACTTAGGTACTAGATGACCCTGACATTTTGGTTCCTAAGGTACTAATTTGGGAAGGAGCAGAAGAACTAGACATGAAAGTTGTTTGTAATAGTGCTCCTGAAACAGCTAGAGTTGGAACTGAGTTGTAAAGTGAAGGATTCTAAACATAAGATCCTTTCTTTGACTTGTATATCATTCTCAATTCTTCCTCTCTTAACTTCAAGATGAAATCATTTATGTCTAACATCACAAGAATGTCATTTTGTCTCAGATTAGACACAAATGAATCCCATTTATCCTGCAAACCATCTGCCAAGCTTGAAACTTTATCTTCCATAGATGTTGTCACACCATGAGTGTGCAACTCACTCATCAGATGGTAGAACCTGTCAATAATGTCATCCAAGCTCTCATTCCCTATCGAGGACAAATTATCAAATTGCTTCTTGAGACCTTTAGCCTTCAATGCTTTGAGTGTTATGTTTCCATCATATCTCTTCTCCAATGCTTCCCATAACTTTTTCGCCTGCTTGTTCTCAAAGAACTGATGAAAGATGTCTTTCAGTATCGACTGAGTCAACAGAGCATATACTTTCTTTTCAACATTGAATATAATCTTTTGTGCTTCACTCATTCCCCATATGGTTAACTTGACTCCATTAGCACTAACTAGTACCGTGTAACTAGTCTCAATGGATGCCCAAAGATTGCGATCAAATCCATTGAAATAAATCTAGAACCCCTATTTCCACTGTGGATAATCATCTAACCTTAACAGCTTTGGCGGTTTATTATGATTTCCAATCTCATTCTCCAGAAGCAGAAGGTTCTGGATGTGAGAGTCCTTTCCGGCAGAAAATGCAACAAATTGATCTTCCATTGCTTTAAACTTTGAACTTTTAGAATAGGCTTGTTTCGCTTGTGCGAATGGACTATGAGTATGGGTCACTCCTGCGAATGAAGGGTGCGAATGAATTCAATCATGCGATTCGATTAAGTCGTGCGTATGAACAAGACGATTGTAATCAAACGTCTGTGTTAGAACCCTTGGAAGATTAACATTTAGTCTTTGTGTATATATTTTATAGTTTGTACTAGTATAGGGACAAGTTTTGTAAATTGTTAGTTCCTTAGTTGCTAGTATAAATAGCTTAGACTAGAGAGTTAGTTAGAAAGAGAATGCATGAAAAGAATACATGCAAATAGAGAAAACAGAAAAGAGAGAGAGAGCAACAGGAAGCGATTGCATGCAATTCTCACATACAATTTACAGAGAATTCAAGTAAGTTGTTGAGATTGAGTGCTTGAATTGCTAACTGCTTTCTTACTCTTGTAATTGTCTTAGCTATAATAATGAACTGTGAATTTGTTGATATTGCTTGAATCAATTACAATTGTTTGTGTTTCTCTTGAATTGTTCACATAAATCATTATAGATTGTCTCAATTGATCCTATCAATTGATATCAGAGCATATCAATTGGTACTGGCTTTATTAATTGGTATCAGAGCTTTCGGTTGCGTGTTTTTGAAGTTCTGTCGAACATAGAAACTTCAAAAATCCACTGAAATCTGTAATTGATTGACAATTCGAGTGAAATATTGTGAATCAAAGTTGTGTTTCATCATCAGAAACATAATTTGAATCACGAATTGCAGTAAAAGTCATCAAATCTGTTGAATTTGTTGTTCGAACGAAG
>BJCM01234800.1:6140-16384 GCA_018326385.1 Flaveria bidentis
AAACCTGTTATTCCTCAAACAGACGAGGATAATGCTGCCTCATCTCCTCCTTAGTTTCCCATGTAGATTTGGATCTCTTCCTGTGCTTCCACTATACACGCACAAGGGGAACCACAGATTGTAGTCGCATGAGGAAATTCCAAGTCGCATGAGCCCTAACTGGGCGCAGAAGCAATCTCATTCATATCAGAACAACAGATTGTAGTCCCCGAACATTCTCCAACCTGGTCTAAGCTTAAACCAACCATCCTAAGCCTTAGAAACCCATACGCATCATCATTCAAACATAACATGCCCAAACTCGAACCCCATCCGAATCGCACACAAGCACACAAACACATACACACGGGTACAACCCCTAAAACAACAAAACATTTTCATATGCATTCTAGCCCCAAAATCTGTTAAAAACATGTAAAGTAGGGGTCCTAGAACTCACCTTAGCAGCCTCTTCGGGTAGGGCTTTCTTCAAACCCGTGTGCTTCAAGTTCACACCTAGAACCCACTAGAAATCGACTCTTGCACTTGATCTTCAAAGAAAACCCAAAAGCTTCTGCCCTTTCTCCTTTTTCTCTTTCTCTGATCCAACTGGTGGTGAGTATGGGGAGAAGGGAGTGGACTGCCATGCCCACTTATAACAACTTTTGTAAAGTTTTGTCCTTTTGACACTTTTTAGCCCTTGACTTGGGTAAACTACCTTTTCTTCCTTTTTCTTTCTTTTTCTTTCACTTTTTTCTTTTGTTTGAGTCTTCCAAAAATAACCGGATGCTACAATTCATTAGAGGAGCATATGGGAGGCATAATCATAATAGAATTGGTTTGGAGATCTTAACACAGAAGCTTATATGATTACATATATCTGTAATGTCTACTTCTACTCGTTCTGACCCGTACTTAACTTTAACAAAACCCATCCTGACCGGAACCAAAGTGATCCATTCTTTACATGACCCATCCTGACCCAAACCCATCTTAACCCATTACACTGCCCAACCCGACCCACCCTATGCCTGGCAAAACGGGTGTATCGGGTCGGGCAAGGTAACAGGTTAAGATGGGTTCGAGTCAGGATGGATCTGGGTCAGGATGGGTCATGTAAAGAATGGATCACTTTGGTTCCGGTCAGGATGGGTTTTTTTAAAGTTAAGTACGGTTCAGAATAGGTAGAAGCAGACATTACATATATATGTAATCATATAAGCTTTTGAGTTACGATCTCCAAATCAATTCTATTATGATTATGCCTCCCATATGCTCCTCTAATGAATCTTGTTCAACTTTTAATAATATCCAGTGGCCTAATACCGAAGATGGGACTATTCCAAAAATTACAACAATTCATGATTAATCATGTTTATTCAATCTCAGCAAAATTGCAACAATAGAACTTATATCTTAAGAAAAATGGCCTGCATCATCACTTCAATTCGTAAGCTTCTAAAACATAGATTTAGAACCCACAGATTCTTTATCAAATTAAATTGGATCATTGCAGCAGGAATTTGTTGATCTGAACTAGTAAAGAATCCAGATGAAGAACATGAATTCAGGTCTTGATGACATATAACACAACAAATCTTGAAGGAACCCAAATGAATGCAAAGACGAGGAAGAAGATGGGAAATGATTACCAAAGCAGAAGCTGCGACCCGATAAAATTTGATTAGAATTCATCCTCAACCAGATGTAAACTCAATTGGAACTTGGAACACCACCGATTGGCACTTGGATAGCAACTGGAGTTTGAATTTACCTGGGATTTGGGAAAATTTAATTGGAACTTGAACAACAATTAGGGTTAGAATCAACTTGGAATCCAAATACCGGCTCATTCTGTTCCGTCACTTATTTTCTCTCAACCCAATGTGACCCGTGTTTTTTTGTTTCTCTTTGATAATATACCCAATCAAACCCTTTGAAAATAATACATTGCCCAAAACAACCCATAATCTTGTATACATTGCCCAAATGAACCCATTATTAAATGGATGGGATAAAATTGCCAGGTATACCATCATCTATGTGTCCTTGAGTTTAGATTGTTGTTCTTTAAATCCAATCATCATGTTCATAAGTTGATATATAGTTGCTAATCAAGGTTTTGGTTTTGTTCGTGTTCTTTGTTTGTTCATACTTTTGTTTAGTGTTCTAAATTGATTCATGGTGTTTTTGAATTAATTAAGAATGGGTTTTTATGTAGCTTTCTGAATTTTTTTAAATTTAATAATATCTAAACTATTCAAAATATTATAATTCATTATCATCTGGTGAAAGCAATTTCGGAGCCATGGTGGAAAATTGTTGCAAGTATTGATTAATCTTCCATTTGATAATTGATAGCTCGATCGTGTCATCATCTCGGCTCCAGTGTCACCATCATAAAATATGATCGCTGAAGGCTTGGCACTCAATAATACATTTGGTAAAATGATAGTAATTATCAATACAAGATTGTGAATTAAATCTCGTATAATATAAGTGTAATAATTTTAAAGGTTGATTAGATATAGAGTATAGAGTTTGTGTTGCCGGTAAAAGAAAAGAGCGTTCATTTATATCAAATACGGCTTTTAAAATAACTCGCGTTTCGTAGCTCGCTCGAATATAGAGAAAATAGTTCGCTTGAAATCGGCTTGGTTTGTAAACGGCCAGAGCCCAACCCAACGTCAGGTCAGCTCATGGCTCGTTGGCTCGCTCGTAAGCTCGCTTGTTGACTCATGTAAATTAAAGATCAAAATATATTTTCTTTTAAATTATAAACTAAATCTATGTCATGTTATTTAAATAGATCATAGACAAAAGTTCAATTTAATATTGTTTAAATAAAAAAAGTATGTATAAAAATATAAGAATGATTATAGTTCATAATATATCAATCTAGTGTTGCTGTTTCAATGAATAAATGAAGATAAAAATAGTATATATTATTATATATAAATGATTTTTTGTAGGAAAATAAAATTATTATGTTTTTAAATAAACAAGTTGGTTTGGCTCATATATAAACAAGACAAGCCGAAACTGATATTTTGGGTTTATTAAAATAAACAAGCTGGATAGGCTTGAATTTTGAACGAGCTGAGCTTGAACCCACACTTGTTCGGCTCGAATCGTTTAGAGTCTTATATCAAACTAACCCCATTTTGAATCCCTCGTGGAATTCCAATCCTAATGCAAAACATGTGATTTTTGATTTAATTGGGCGACGCCATTGGTTGTGGGATATTTTGTTATGTTTGATTAGGGAATTATTAATTTGCATTTGGTTGGTATAGGGCTGTTCACGAACCGAACCGAACGTAGCTCCACTCAAACTCGGTTCGGTTTCAAACTGAGCAGCTCGGTTCGGTTCAAATTTACAAATTCAAGCACAAACTTCATTCTCGAACTTGGTTTGGTTTTAAATAAAGCGCTCGGTTTTGTTTGATTTCGTGCTATAATTTAAAGCAAAACTAATATTTCATTTAAAAGTTTCAACTTTCAAGTTCCAACCGTAGTATCTTCACCAACGGTTATACAAATGTTCTGTAAGAACCATATTATAAAAAATCTAACCTCAAGATATCACGATTAAGAACAACTGAACAATGTCGGGTTTCGAGCAAGGTCGGACTTCGGATTTCGGAGGGGAATTGTCGAAGGTGGGATGCGCGATCAGACTATTGCAGGTCGGATTGCCAAATGTCGGGGTCGCATGTCAGAGTGCCGAAGGTCGGGGGATACATGACCGAGTGTCGGAGGTCAGCGCCTCGGCAATCGATAGGGAAGTGGGGGATACGGGGGATGGCTGGAAAGTGGTGATGAGTGGAATGGTGAAAGGATTTTGAAATATGAAGTGATGCTTTAATTAGAGAATTAAAGGTTTACAAATATATAATATATAATATATAAAAACTAAATTAAAAAATAATTCAAGCGAAACACAGTGAGTGACGAGTGAGCGTACCTTTGCTCATGCTCGGTCCATTTTCAAACCGAACCTAGCCGCTCGGTTTGTTTACAACCAAGCCAAAATTCGAACGAGCAAATTTCCAAGCTTTATTGAACGAGTTCGAGCGAGATTCAAGCGCCGAGATATTTGAATAGCCCTAGGTTGGTATCAGCAACAAGCCTTAGCACAAAGCATAAAAAATATTGGTTTGGAGCGATGTATATAAGTTGATTATCAGTATCTAACATAGAAGTAGCTAATAGTCATCAATGGGAGAATTGTTGCTTATGATGAGTGATAACGTAAGTAGGTTTACGACCATGAAAAGGCATCACAACCTACCAGACAACATTCAACCTTACCTTAAGATACCTTGTATGGCATTGGATACTTTGTCTTGCCTTATATTGTGTTGTCCTGCCTCAAGCTATTTGGCTTGGCCTTACCCAACCTGGCATTGCCTTAGGCTGCATCGTATATCCTTACCCAACCTAGCATTGCCTTAGGCTGCATCATATAGCCTTACCCGACCTTGCATTGCCTTATCAAACCTGGCATTATACTTAGGCTGCATCGCATGGCCTTACCAATCATTGCATTGCCTTAGGTTGCATTGCATGGCCTTGCCAAAGCTGGCATTGCCTTAGGCTGCATTGCATGGCCTTTCCAGCCCAACCTAACCTTAGCACATATACGGGTGAGGTTATAAGCAATGTTTTCAGAACCGGATCAGACATCAAACTGGACACTTTATTGGTTTGATGGTCGAACCGGTTGGACCGTAATTTACTATATTTTAATTATATTTATATATGTAGTTAAATATAAGTAATTTATATATATATATATGTATATATATATATATATATTATAGTTATATATAAAACTTAACTATATTTGTATATCCAACACACTAATTTATGGGTTAACACCCCGTTTTTACCCATTAAAATCAAAAAATATATTCAAAAACCGGTCCGAACCGGTCCGGTTTCCCGGTTTGACCCCTCAAAAACGATTCGTAGCGAACCGGCCTGACCACTGGACCAATCCCCGAACGAACCAACCGGTCTGATTGGGTCGTGAAAACACTGGTTATAAGTTAGTGGGCCAACCATAAAGGCTAATCAGAATAGTTCATTGCACTTGGCCCAACCCATACTATGCAAGCCCATTAGGATTTGGGGATTCCCCTCTATAAATAAGAGGTGAACCTCTCATTTAGAGGGATCCTATTCTCCTCATGAAAACCACCACACTTATCCATCGGAAGTGTGAGTTTCCTCTCAAGTTTTCACTCCACTTTGCTGAGTATCCTCCCTGTAATGTCGCAGGGCCTTCCTGTTATATCGTAAGGTCGTCCTAGTTTCCTCTCCAGTCTTCACTCCACTTTGCTGAGTCCCTTCCCTATAATGTCTCAAGGCCATCCTATAATATCCCAAGGCCATCCTAGTTTCCTCTCCATTCTTCACTCCCCTTTGTTGAATCCCCCATCCTGTAATGTCGCAAGGCCACAAGACCATCATGTGCCGACAAGGTCATCATGTCGACAAGGCTCTCTCTAATTCTCAACTCCTATACTTGTCTATTCATTTGTTTTATATATATACATTAAGCTTGACTATATAATACTTGGTACTGACTTGAGCCTCAGAGTGCCTTTGGGATTATACCCCTTGGGCCCTATAACGTAGATCTCCTTTGTGGTTACATCCATGTTAAAAGTTCAAGGATGAGCCACAGAGTCCATGCTTAGCCATACCCGGTGATAAGCCTCGACCCGAATTTGAATGTAGCAACACTGAGCTAGTACTAAAGTAAGTTTGTGTTGATAGAAGTAGATTATATATCAATGAGGTCAAGGGGGAAGGTTATAAGCTAATAAGGGGGCTGAGGGGGAGTGTTCTTTCTATTTTTCTCGTCAGTAGTGTAAGTTGTTTGCCCGATAGTGTAAAGTTTTTTGTATGTATCGAGTTCGTCTCAACTAAAAATTTAATTTCGCCCCCCTCTTCAATAGGAGTGCTCAAGCTCCCCCACTGGATATGGTGTTATTGCTAATATGGGAATAAGCTTTAGTATGGAGTAGTTAGGACTCATTAAACAATGAAAATCCTTATTTTCTTATGCATAAACAATGTTAGAGGTTGTTAGAGAAAGTGTATATAAAAGCAGTAGGGAGTGAATTGTCATAGAGAGGGTTGTGATCATTTCTATTCGTGATTATTTCTATTTGTGATTCTATTTGTAATCGGTTGAGTGATTTTCAGTAAAAGTGTTGTTAAAAGTTGGTGGTCGTATTCTCACAACTAAACAAAGGAGGATCATCGAATGGTGCCTTTTGTTGGCGATCTATTGGTTACTGGTCACTGATGGAATTCTATTGGTAACCACCTATTGGAAAGAAAGAAAGAACGTGTCTTGTTTAATATGCGACACAATGCTGGCGAAGTTTAATAAGAAATAACCAAAGAACAATATTACCAACAACGTTTGTTAAGTCGTGAAATGTGACAATCATTGACGGATTATCGACAAATTGTTTATCAAAAGATTCCTAAGGCACAACTTTACCAATGGCTTATTTAAAAAATTCAACAATGACATATCAATCGATAGTAATTTTAAGTAATTTTGAAAGAAAAGTTATTTAACCTTATTTAGTTTCCAAAAAATAATATTAGATTATAAATTATGTGAACAAAAATTTACACAAATGTACAAATGTTAAAAAAAATCTATCATGAACAAAATAGAGTTTTAATTCAAAGAAAATTAAATATAATGGGTTCATATAAAAAATCCTACTAGAACGAAATAGTGGAGGGCTAGAGTCATTTGTAGAGTTGCTAATACATATGTAAATCCACCTCGTGTGTTTTCAATTTTCCTCATTTCTTTTCACTCCTTATCATGTCTTTTCTAGTCCTTCATTTTCTTCTATTCTCCTTGCCTTGTGCCCTCACATGTTCTATTAACGAACCAACTACAAACATTAAACAACCCAGTTAGTAATGTGTAAACGATATAATATCTAAATATACAATAAAAGAGTTGCATATCTCTAGTGAAGCACATGAAGCGTAAAATCTACTACTGTAGGAACCGAGATCACTGATCATGGTCTAAATTGGTTTGACACAAGTCCCAAAGCTAAAGATGTGCCTTTTTTGGCCCCTCGAACTCTCCATCAAAGCATATTTTGAGTCATCTTGTGTTGATAGGTAACATCGTGAATTTTTTGTAAAACAATGGAAATACAAAGTATATTTTAAAGGTTTCAAAAATGTAAGCACAAGGGGGTTTAATAAAACCTTAAACCTAATCATGTGCCTATTTAAAGGGGCCTTGATCGGTGCCTTCCCTTTATAGGAAACCATGCATGCGAAGCAAGTTAGAGAGAGAAAGAATGTGTGTCAATTAGAGAGATAATGATTCTAGAGAGAGAGAGTTCTTATTTCATGAGAAAGTTTAGGTTTTGTGCCTTTAATATCAAAGATAAGCTTGGATTTATTATCTTAATTGTGTTTTCACCAAACTTTGGTGTTAAAGTTGATGGTTTTAAGTAGGGAAGTGTAGATCTCGGCCATAGAACATCTAAGGTTCTAAATCCCCTCATTTTACATGTTTTCACTAATTCTAGGGATAATATGCATACTCAACATGTTATTATTCATAGATCCATTGTATGAAATGATAAAGTTGCCCCTTACATTTTAGTGTTTCTATTTATGACATGCTATGCAATTATGCATGCAAGACTAAGTCTATCTTTTGTAAACATGAAATATGTAATTGATAATTCAAATTTAGTAGTACTTTCCCTGAAATGATGTTACTATTCTTACAAATATCCATAAGATGTTACAATATCCATGGAGAGGTCTGAGTCATGTGTAGATGTTATAGTATTCATGCGTACATGCTATTGTGTTTATGCATATATGACCCCTATTCATACAAATAAGCTATAGTGTTCATGCATGAATAACCTTACTTATGCGTGGATGCCTTGTTCAAGCATAAATGTCTTCAACTAATGCGTAGATCCTTACTCATGCGATGATTTTTACTCATGTGTGGATCCCTACTCATACCTAGAAACTTTTATCCATGCGTAGATAATTCTTTCATGCACATATACCTTCGTCATGCGTAGATGACTTAATTCATGAACAGCCGACACAGATTCCATAAATCATGTGCAAATCTTTATTCGTGCATAGATGTTGCTACTTAGAATAATTTTAATTGTGTGTTTTATTATACCATTAAAACTAGTAAGCATTTAAAAGTTTCAATGTATATCACTGCATGCCCATTGTTAATGTGTTATATGATATGTATGCAATAAATGTTGCCTATATGGTTAGCTTGTCACTAGAGTCTTGCTATATATAAGCATTTGATTGCTTCGCTATGTCCATTAAATGATTACTGAAGTCTTGCTATATTCAAGTATTTGATTTCTTTGTTATGTGCTTTGCATAGTCACTGAAGTTTTGCCATAAGCATTTGATTATGATGCTATATGCATTACATCTTCACTAGAGTCTTGCCTTATGCAAGCATGTCACTAGAGTCTTGCCTTATGTAAGTATGTCACTAGATTCTTGCTATATGCAAGCATATGTTTACTATGATATGCATACCAAAAAATCATGGGAGTTTTATCTTGTGCAAACATGTCACTGGAGTCTTGTTATATATGTGAACATTTGATTGCTTTGTTATATACATTGCATGATCACTAGAGTCTTGCTTCATGGAAACTTCTCACAAGTACTGCACAAGTACTGAAGAAGAATCCTTCGGAAGTTTTACACATGCAAAAGAAATATTCTAAGTGTGAAATCTTCCGAAGCAAAGACCAATATCTTCCAAAGCCAAAGATGAAGTCTTCTGAAGCTTCAGAGACAAAGTCTTCCGAAGCTCAACTCTTGAAGACAAATTTCTTCCGAAGACTTTTAACTACATGCTTTATCTGATGTACTTTTCCATAAAGCTGGACCCCTTTCCGCTGCAACTCTGTTTAGTCACCAACTTACATGAGTTGGTGAAAAGGTCCATGCTTTTGGTAACCGCACATTGAGGTCTTGAGTCTGTAAATTTCTACTTCATGTACTTTATCCTTTTTGTAATAGATAAGGATGTGCTATGGCATGTCATAGTCACTAGCCAAAAGGCAATCTTCTTTTTGACTCCACAATTGATTTTGTTTTGTGTCTAGTCAATTGTATCCAGCTGGCTTTCATAGTATGGCCGGCTGTAGGATGTAGTAAAAGTATCTCATGTTCTTGTAACTTTCCTTTATGCTTTGTAACACTTGTAATAGAACATTGAGAAAGCAATATACTGCAATCTTGAAAAACCATACACTTGTGTATCTTGCTCTTGTGTTTTTTCTTTTAATTACTTGTGTTCTTAGTGTTTTTACTTGTGGTTAATCCACTTAACTGTTTGATTAAGTTTAGTTACTCTCCTCTTTGTGTTGTTGTATTGTATGTGACCCCCTTCACCGGTCCTGCATTTGGTATCATAGCATTCTAGGCTCTTGGTATAAGATCTCACCATCTTAAGATCCCTCACACACAAAAATACTAAACTTTTCAAATGACAACCATTTCCAAAACTGATATGATTACTAGAACTATGAACAAGTCCCCACTGATCACTCTTGATGACTTTGACACCTGGTGCCTGAGAATGGAAGGTTTCATCAGGTCTCTAGATTCAAGAATGTGGGAGTCTGTTGAAAATGGACCTTACATACCAAGCACCCCTTCTGCTACTGGTGCTGGTACGATCCCCAAGGCTGTGACAAACTACTATGATGAAGACAGGAAGAGAGTAGAGATTGACAAAAAAGCCCTGACAGCCCTTTAGAATTCTCTTCCAAACTCTGTATACAGAGGTTTCAAGAAATGCAAAACAGCTAAACAGCTGTGGGATGCATTGAAACTAATGTATGAGGGTTCCTTTGAAGCTAAGGAGAACAAGAAGGATCTTCTAAAGCAGCAGTTTGAAAACTTCACCTTCAAAACAGGTGAAACCATGACTCAGCAATACTTCAGGTATGTTGAGATTGTGGATACCCTTATGGATGGAGGAGTTCCTCTTGAGAACAGGGACATTGAAAGGAAGTTCATGTCCTCACTTCCTAGGTAGTGGACACACAATTGTGTGGTGATCAAGAGGCCTGAAAATTTCAAAACTCTCACTCTGACAGAGTTATATGGGATTCTCAGTGGCTACCAGATTGAGATGAACATGCAAGGTTCATCTGGCAACTCCAACAATCAAATGGGTTCAGCCC
>BJCM01234814.1:0-13712 GCA_018326385.1 Flaveria bidentis
TAGTCCATTTGCACGAGTGAGCCAGTCTAGTTTTGAAGTTCAAAGTTTAAAGAGATGGAAGACCAGTTCTCAGCTTTTAAGGCCAGATGAGACTCTCGCATCCAGAACCTTCTGCTTCTGGAATATGAAATTGGGAATCACAATAAACCACCTGAACTTATAACGTTAGATGATTACCCACAATGGAAACAGAGGTTCGAGATCTATCTAAATGGAGTCGATCCCAATCTTTGGGAATCAATTGACACAGGTTATAGTGTGCCTGTTGGTGCTGATGGTGTTAAGCTAACTTTGGGAGGTATGACTGATAGCCATAAAGCTAAGTACAATGAAAAGAAGGTATATGCCCTGTTGACTCAGTCGATATCGAAAAATATCTTTCATCAGTTTTCCGAGAAGAAATAGGCGAAAAGCTGTGGGAGGCTTTAGAGAAAAGATATGATGGGAATGCAACATTAAAGGCATTTAAGGCAAAGGTTCTCAAGAAGGAGTTTGATAACTTCTCATCAATCGGGAAAGAAAGCTTGGATGATATTATCGATCAATTCTACCATCTGATGAGAGAGCTGCACACTCATGTGGTAACCACATCTATGGAAGATAAAGTGTTAAGCATTGCTGATGGTTTGCCGAAGGAATGGGACTCGTTTGTGTCTAATCTGAGACAGAACAATATACTTGCTAAATTAGACATAAATGACTTCATCTTGAAATTAAGGGAGGAGGAACTAAGGATGAAGTACAGGTCATAAAAAGGATCCTACGACCAGAATCCTTCACTTTATAACTCATCTCCCACTCCAACCAGTTCAGGAGCACCACTTCAAACTGCCTTTGTGTTTAGTTTAGCAGCTCCTTCCCAAACCATTGCTTCAGGCTCAGAAATGTCAGGGTCATCTTGCACCCAATATATAGTGCCGGAAGCAAATGCTACTAAGTTGAAGACCGAGAATCTCGGTAATATCACTATGGAAGTTGCAAAGGAGCACATGGATCTTCTAGCAGCAGTTGTTTATTCTTATGATGGTCTAGTTGCAGGGAAGATTGGAAAGTGCCATCTTGCAGATGAAGATTACGAGCAGGTGGATGAAAATGAACTAGAGAGAATGGATATTATGTGGGCCTTAGCAAGTGCTGTCCGAAGAGAGAAAAAGTTTGTGAAAATGACTCGACAGAATTTGGTAGCCACGAAAGACACAACCTTTGGTTTCGACAAAACCAAAGTTACCTGCTTTAATTGTGGTGAAAAGGGGCATTTCAAACGTGAATGTGTAAAGCCCAAGAAAACAAGTAACGGAAATCCATTCTCAACTTTCAACCGTCAAGACAAAGACAAGAGTGGAACTACCTCGTCAAGCAAAGAGACAAAGGCCTTGACTGCCCAAGGTGACGAAGGGTAGGACTGGACCTTCAATTTTGTGTCTCTGGGAGAATCAAACATTGCTTGTGTCGAGGGATTGGATGACGGCTCTGCAAATGAAGGTGAAATCACAGTTGAACAAGTACTGTCAGATAAGGAAGAAGCTGTGAATGTTGTAAATCACCCGATTGAAGAAGAACTCATAACGATTTGTTCAGAATCTCCAGCATCCGAAGAGTAAAATTATGGATTGATGGCTGATTCAACTGAATCTTCATAGGTAAGTACAAAAGATCAACTTTTTGAAAAACATGCTTGTAATGAATATAACAATTTTAGAGAAAACATTGATTTGAAATTTTCTAGGTTATTAGACCATAATGATAGCTTAGTAAATGATTTACAACTGTGCACAGAAGCTAATCGTATTTTGAAACAAAATAAGCACAATTATAAAGAAAAAATAGAACTTTTAGGTAAACAACTATAGGAAACCGAGGTTGTTGCTTTTGATCAAGCTAATGATATAAAGTTTTGTTTAAATTCTTTGGAAGAAATAAAGAAAGAGAAAGCAGTTTTAGAAGTCGAAGTAAATTCTTTAAAACAAAAACTGCACAGTTGGACCAGTTCTTCTCACATAGTTCAACACTTAGTGAAAGAACACAATAATGGGGAAAGGTTGGGTTAGAAAGTAATCCCACTACCACATGAGATCATGTTAAATACAAAATGTAGACCTGTAAATAACAACCCAATTAAAGATCATGTGGTGTCCACTTCTCTGGTCAGTGATCCAGATTCCACTTGTAAACCGGTGAAATCTGTTACTAAACATAAGGAGGCTACTTTGAAATCAAAAGGCAAGATGCCCGTTGAGAACTTAAATGATGCATTTAAAAGAGTTAATGTAAGGTCAGGTTCACCAATGTCTATTTCAGAACCCAAACTGACTAAACCTGTTAACCACACACGTGTTAGTCATCAAAGTCCAACCAAAGGGCATGTTAAAGATGTTCAAAACGTCAAAACAATTAATTTTGTTAATAAAGGTTATGCATCTAAACGAGATGTGACCAAATCCAACCAGACTCATGTCACACCTATATCACACTCAACTCCACATAAACAGTTTCCTCAACATGTAGAAGAGAGATCATGCTATAGTTATGGAAAGATAGGACACATCTCTTCTAACTATCCTTATTATCAGACTCCTAGACAGAAAATTGAACTTTATAATACAAAACCAAGTTCTTCCAAAAGGAGTTCTATTACTCCACCAAAGAGAATTAATGAATCTAAAGTTAAAACTGTAAGCCAGTCGTCTGTTTATCCCAAATAGGCCTTACACAAAACTAGTCTATGGAAAGAAAAATCAAGTCCCTTGTCTGATAATGAGAAAAATAAGAAGAATGAGATGACCTCACCCTCAAATGGACAGTGGGTTGAGTTTCTGATGTGTGATTCCTCTGGGTCACCCAAGCCAGTTAAGGCTTGGGTCCCAAACCTAAACTGATCGTTTCCTTTGAATGTGCAGGGTGTCCGTTATAGTGCTATCACAAATACCTGGATTGTTGATAGTGGGGCGTCCAGACACATGACCGGGAACTTGTCTTTCCTGTTCAATGTCAAACAAATTAAAGGGGGAAATGTATCGTTTGTTGGGAATAAAGGAGGATACATCACCACTCAAGGCGAAGTGGTAAACCAAAAAGTCAAGTTTGATAAGGTCAACTACGTTCAACAACTACAGAATAACTTGCTTTTAGTATCCCAGATATGTGACAAAGGATTCAAAGTTGTTTTTGAAAACAAGAAGTGCTACGTATTAAAGAAGGAATACGTTATGCTGGAGGACAA
The DNA here is from genome assembly GCA_018326385.1 of Flaveria bidentis. Taxonomy (NCBI): domain Eukaryota; kingdom Viridiplantae; phylum Streptophyta; class Magnoliopsida; order Asterales; family Asteraceae; genus Flaveria; species Flaveria bidentis. Next base: position 3,221 of record BJCM01234814.1, read on the forward strand.
AATCTTACTATCAGCTTCAAAATAAAAAAACGAGGGAGAAGGACAACTTAGCTAAAAGGAAAGTAATCAAATCTGTGATACTAATTCAACATTATGGAAAATGATAGTACACAGGGAACAAATTGTTTGGGACTTCAAAAGAGTTTAACTGATTAAGATGCAAAATTCAAAGTTTAAGTCTGAAAAGCCTAAGCAAAATAAAAGGAAAAATGATAGTAAACTAGTATGCTACCAAGGTAACATAGAGAAAGTAGACCTAGAGGCTGCTAGTTCATTATATGATGTGTTGGTAGATTTAACACAATAGATGAGTAGACCTCATTGGTGGTTTAAACTTCAAACTAAGTTGTTTAATTCGCTGTGGGTTCCCATCTTATCCCTGGTTAAAACATTCAACGCAGTTCCAATAAGGGGTGAAGAGCAAAATAAACGCCACAAATGTGTGCGGACGACCATAAATATGAGCAAAGCACATGGAAAAATGCAAAATGCAATCAATCTAATAACTTATGTTGTTGGTGCATCATGTGCAAAAAGAAAATAAATGCTCTAACAAGAAGATAGGTTGTGTGCCTCTCTGCTATGCGGTGGCACTGACCTGAGGATAAGCATAACCTAAATATTCTAGAATTCATCGTTGTTTGCGCCTCTCTGTTGTGCGATGGCACTGACCTGAGGCTTGGCATATGTTTGAAAGCTCTTAGAATAGTTTCTTATTAAAATATACCCGTAGATCGCTAAAAAATCTTCTGAGGAACGTTGATTACCATATAAGCATGGGATCCACAAATGCTTGTTGAAATAATTAAACCTTAAATCATCACCAATGTATGTCAAAAATCTATGTATGGATTTAATAGGACAAGTATACTGACAATCATCGTGAGCTGCAACTCTTGAAAGTTAAAATCATTGTGTGTATCTTGTAGCTCTAGTATGATTTCCTAAAATTGATATTGACTCTCGGTCAAAACAAGAATCTAGCATCAAAATAGTGTATTAAAGTGTCCCAAATAATTCTAATATACTTCTATGATTCCATAATGAATCATACCGGAAATGATAAAATAGAATTGAAGTTGTGCTATCCAGGGAGTAAAATCGGTTAGAAGTACTCTAATAGGTTTAAATCCATCTCCAAATAAAAAAATACAAAATTATGTTTTGGCTTTGTTTTTAATTTCTAGTTGGTTTTATTTATTTATTCTTAGTCATTTGGTAGGTAAAAGTCGGACTATCCATCTGAATTCAATCTGTCAATCACTCACTAAAAGGGATCACGTATGAGGTGATCAACAGTTTTCAAACTAAAAAGGTCATGTCTGAGATGAGCAACGGTCATAACATCTTACCAATAACTAACAGGTTAAGTGTTTGAAAATGCATAAGGTCAAACTCATAAGCTGACCCATTCGCACGACTAGACCATAAGTATGGACTAGTTGCACGATTGGATCATGAGTATGAGCCAATCGCATGATTGAAACATACGTATCGACCAGACGTACGATTGGACCATAAACATGGGTCAATCCCTGTGATTGGATCAACAGAATGAACCAATCGCACGAATGGAAGGGAATGACTGAGTCAGTCGCACGACTGAACCCCAGTCGCACGAATGGATGTGACCGACTGAGCCAGTCACACAATTGAGCCCCAGTCGCACGACTGAAGGTAAAATTAGTATAAATAGGGTGAAGTCGGTCGCACTGACTGGGTTAGTGAGAGTGAGATTCTCACTAAGGATCGAATATAATGATCGAGTTAATGATTGAATGGCGGATACAAACAATCAATAAATAATTAATGCAAGAATATACTCATAAATGCTTTTGTATATATTAATGAAGGTGATTGATTACAGAGAATAAAAGACAACAAATATTCTCAATGTCTATCAGCCGTCACCTCATGTACGAGGTTTTCTATTCTATTTATAGCCAGACAAGATGCCTTTTACAAAATGACTAAACTACCCCTGACCTATTACATCAGAATCAGTCTAAGTCATGATCCGCATCTTTGCTTGTTCATCCGCATTTACAAATGCAGATGAGTTGACTTGATCAACATTTCTTCACTTGATCATCTGCATTTGTATGTTGGTCATCCGCATTGGTTAATGCGGATGAACAAATACTCCTGCGAATTTGTCTCGTCATCCACATTGGCAAATGCGGATGAACAAAGTCTTATCCGCATTATTGATTGGTCTTTTGCATTTGTTAATGCGGAAGAACAAATACTTGTCCGTATTTGTTTTATGTCTTCCACATTGACAAATGCAGAAGACCTTACTTGGTTTTTCTTCTATGCAGGATCTTCATCCGTATTTCTTCTTGGACTTGTGGGAATCTAGCAAAGCAATCATCAACTCACCCATTGAATTGGCATGCATAATCCTTTCAGGGTCCAACAATACTCCCCCTAAGGATTATGCAGCCTATGTTCTTCAATGTTTGGGTAGTGATTGAGGTTGTGATGATTCTACTAAGTCTTGTGGTGGTGTAAAAGGTGCTGCTTGAGTTGGATCCAAAATTTCCTTGATCATGTTAACAAAGTCTTAAGCATCTGATATTTTATCCTTGCTTAGTATATGAATCTTCATTCTGCTCATATTGTGAATGGCTTTAAGTGATATTTTCTTAAGTGAGATTGGTTCCCAAATAGACACCATAGATAGCCCATCCTTGTGAATTAAGAGAGAACCATCTACATCAACTTCTAGTTTGACAATGTTGCCCAACTGTAGAGGTGTCTTCTTCTTCTTCCTTTTCTCATCATAAGCCATCTTTAATATTTTGATACACTTTAGAAAGAAATATAGATCTTCTTGACCCAATTTGTTTGATATCTTTCTGAAGTGCCTTGTGTATATGTAGTGAATATATGATTGATCCAGTAGTCTCACTTCATAGCCACTGAACATTCTGATTTTAGCACCTTCTTTACCTCCCCACTTCCTCTCAATCACCAATTCATAGGTCTTCTCATCATAATAAACATTTGAGATTGGTGTTGAATAATGTGTACCAACCACCAATTTTCTTTTCAATGATTTAGTAGGTTTCACTCTAAGTTCTGGAAACACTACTTCTTCAACTGGTTTTGTATGTTTCATCTCTAGAGGGTTCTTGAAAGTTTTGTCTTTTCTCATACATATTGCTTATAATGAATTGAAGTTGTTGGTTCTCTTGAACATTTTAAGTATACCTTCAAACTCATATCATCTAAACATGGCATTATGGTTGATCAACTCCAGATTAGCTAGTTCTTTGAGGTTATGAATCTCAAGTGCATTTACCAGAGCAAAGTACTTTGTAAAAAATTGCACTAGACCTGAGATTATCTTAACCATAAACATATTCCATGAACTATCATACTTCCAAGCAATAATTTTCTGGTCTATTTTGCTTTTGGAGTAGATACACCTCTGATCATCTCAGCAGTGGTCAACCCTTCCTGAAGTTTTAGTTGGGAGGGTTCAGCAAACCACTCTAGATATTTGTGAAGAATAGGTGCCATATAGTCTTGATCTTTATGTGTAAGTTGCATGTCTTGTGTAGAGATTCTTGATCTTGGCTTTTGATTGATGACTTCTTCTTCTAGTCTCTTCAACTTTTCTTTCTTTTCATTCATTAATCTGAGTGTGGCAGCTCTTAGTGAGTTAGTTTTCATGTTTCCTAATTTCCTTTTAGTGAATTGTTGACTGGTGAGGTAATCCTTCATTTCCCTATCAGTCATTGCATAGGGATCAAGATGTAGAGGTTTATGAGTTTAAGATTGCTTCTTCATGGCTGATAGCTTTGGCTTTTGAGTTTTGGGTGCAATTGACTTCTCATAATCTGTTTCAATCGTGGGGTCCAACAGTTTATTGACTTTTTCTTTTGCTACTTTCATGCCTTCATATGTCATACTAAATACTTCATCTGCATCATACCCGTGATTGATCAAAAACATGGCTTTTATCATAAGGTCATCAGTTTGAGCCTTAACACCATTTCGTCTACAGATTTTTCATTAGGACTGTCCATATCTACAGCCTTTTCAGTATCATATCCTCCTATTTCCCCTTCTTCTAGATCAATGAATGCTGCTTGTTTCCTTAATTGAGCCTCAGCCTTCTCATGTTCATCTAGGAATTCAGCTATTGCTGTCAAACTTCTTGGATCATCCTTTTTTACTTTTCTTCACATTTTCTTCTTCAACTATTGGTCTCTTCCCTTTTGCCTTTTCAGATAAGTATTTCCTCTTTCTTGTATAAGTTTGAAGTGGAGGACCAGAAGAGGATTCGGTCTTTTTCTTCTCCTCAGGCACTTTTTCAGCCTCAATCTGTACTTGTCCTAATCATCATCTTTTTTTTCTTCCTTTTCTTTTTCTTTTTCACAAACCTCTCTGATCATATCTTTTTGTTCCTCTGACAATGACACAGCGGGTATCATTTGCATACTCAACTCTTTCTCCAAGGGAACTAGAGATTGAGGAATGACCATAATGGGTTCAGTTTTGGTCCTCTGGTTAGCAACAAAATCCCAAAATTCCTCATCAATTATGAATTCTTTAGAAGTAAATCTATCTAAAGCACTTATTAGTTCTTCAAATTCAGCCTTCTCAGTTTGAGTAGCATCTGATTGTCCAAAATAAACCACAATTTCTAGACTTGATTCGTCATTCTTTTTTACTTTCTTCAGCCTCAGCACTTCTTTGAGTTTCATTTAACATCTCAAGTTCATAGATCCTTTTATTTTTGCTTTCAATTTGACTTTGGAGATTGGAGATGATCTCTGCTTGTTCTTCAATAATATTCTCTTGCTCTACCATAGCTATAGTTTGAATGGCAAGAGTATCAACATGGCCACTTACTTCTTCTCTGGAATGGTTAAAGCAACTTTTAAGTATTCAATTTCTTTCTCTTTCTCTTTCTTTTCAACTTCATATTTTTCTTTTAGCTCTTTTAACTCATGCTTCTTTTCATCAATCATCAATGATTATAACTCTCCTATTCAGTATTCTTTCTATCCTTTCAACTTTTTGCAAGAGCTCAGAGATTAACTCGTCTTTTTCATCCGGTCTATTTACATTAGATTCAGCAAAACTCTCTGAGGGAGCAGTCTCAGAAGTGACTCTCTCTTCAGGCATTTGAACATGTTGATCCTCCTCATCCAAAGATGATTTGGATGCTTTAGATGTGCTGGTTGAGTCTCCAAACTCAGTTGGGTTATCATGGGTGGGCAATGGTTGAGGTGGTGATTTTAGTGAGTGATAAGGTGGTGATATTGGTGAGTGATGAGGTGGAGATGTTATTGGTTGGGCTATTGGTAATGCAATAGGAGTTTTATAGGGAGATTGTAATGGTGATAGTTGTGGTGATGGTTGTGGAGATGGTTGTGGTGATGGTTGTGGTAGAGACACAAATGGAGATGCATAGTCATGAATTTCAGGTTCAGAATGAGAATCACTCCCTGCACCATCCTAGGGTGATACTGACCTTTGCCTATTAATACCATCAGCTTGCTCATCAGCAACTTGTTCTTCAGTGTCATCATGAGCATCTTGTTCTTCTGGATTGATCTGTTGAAGCATCCAAGGAAGAAGAGGTGAGTGAGCTCCACTGTAGAAGTTTCTAGGATCCCTCTTCTTAATGTACTTGTATGATTTAGCGTCATAAAGAGGAATATCTAGAACTGGTCCCTCAGTAGCTAGATTTGGGAACACATCATTTATCAGGCATTGAATGAATCTTGGATACAACAAGAACTTGTGTCTCCTTCCCTCATGAATATTTGATACCAGACCATTAAATACATAAGCTGACATGTTGAATGGTATGTTTGTGCATAGAGCACAAATTGTTGATCAAGTGATGATTGGAATATCATTCCACCCTGTTTTTCTTTTGGATAAACAGTGCTGAAAGATGTGGATTAGAAATTTCCAAGGCAAATCAACTAATCCCTTTACAATCTACTTAGTTTCAAATCCCCCTTCATACCCAATTTCTGCAAAAAAGGTAGTGATGTCATTCTCATCCAACTCTATTGGTGCATTAGCATCATCACCAAAATGCAGACATCTTCTCACAAAATCTTCAGTTATGATCAGAGTGTGCTCTTTATCAATTCTTCTAGATAAAGTTCTAACACCATCTACTTTAATCACTTCAGCTAAATTCTAGAAAGACCTTATGAGGTTCTCATAAATGATGGGTCCAACAATGATAGCATAAGCTACCCTTGTTGTAGAGATAAATCTGATAATGTCTCTGAGTCCCTCAGATTCTGGTATATCAGGGTCTAAATAACCGCTGACATTATGGAGCTTGCTCCATGAAAGATTAGCCATTTAATTTGCATAAGAGACATATGTGTTAGTTTTGATGAAAAAGCATGTGCACAATTGATTAGTTTGACTTTTAGTGGTCAAAGATGAACGTTTGAAGTCACTGTTTCATTATTGTCACATCAAATGGTGAATTTTTTGTAGAACAATCACATTTTCTTTGTTTTTCAAGTTTAAATAAACCATTTATTAGATGTTACTTCATTAATTTGTCACACATTTTCATTTTTCATCAGACTCTGTTCTTGTGATGAACACAACTATGAAGGTTTTTCATGCTGGTTAAAATTCCTCTTAGTTTGCATGTTCATTGATGTCGAAAATGTATAACATATCTTTGAATAAATTGGATTTTGTGTGTTCTTCATTATCATTTGGTTCTTCGTTCATTTTTGGTTTAACAATCTGAAAGTTAGGTCATGAAAGATTTTTAGAAATTTCACCTTTCTTTCAATGTTACTGTGGTTTGGAATCGATTGTAATAACAGGTTGGTTTATAGTTTTTTTATGCTCGTGTCACTATGTAGTCTCTCATATTTGAAAAGTATTAAATGACTCTTTGAAATTCCTTTAAATAGTCAAATAATGGCTTTTACAAAATTTTACAAGTTTCAGAGCAAGTGGTAATAATTTTTTGTCACTGTAGCAAATGCGAAAGTTCAATTTTAAGTCTTTGAGTCATCCCCATTTGTTTACTGTTGCAAATGCGGAAGATTTTAACTTGTTTTTGAGGCATCCGCATTAACACACTGTAGCAAATGCGGAAGTTTTATTACTTGAGCTTTCTTCTATCCGCATTTGTGTATAGTGGCAAATATGGAAGAACAGAGTTCATCAGTATTTGTTCCCTGTAGCAAATGTGGTTGACAAAACTGTCAGCATTTTATTACTATAGCAAATGCGGTTGACAAAACTTGTCAGCATTTGCTCACTTTAGCAAATGCGATAGAATAAATTTTGTCAGCACTTGTTACTGTAGTAAATGCGGTTGACAAAACTTGCCAGCATTTGCTCATTGTAGCAAATGCGATAGAATAAATTTACCAGCATTTGTTTATTGTAGCAAATGCGGTTGACAAAACTTGTTAGCATTTGCTCACTGTAGCAAATGCGATAGAATAAATTCCACATTTACATCATATTCATACTAATGTGGTAGCGTACAATCTTTGTCCGCATTAGTTTTGCTTGGAAATCAAGAGTTACCTGCATTGGTTTTAAGCATGGGTTGCCTTCACCCGCATTAACCAATGCACTTACCTGCATTAACTTTTGAACTTAATCATATGTTAATGTGTCTGTTTTGGTTTTTCTTCTTATGAAGGCTGTCTTTGGTTGAATTCTCTTATGAAGTTCTGGCTGTTGGAGTTGTCAATTCTTGCTTGGATTGACCTATATATCAGAAGAGATACAAGTTTCCCGTTGCTTGACTGATCTTGGACTTGTCATGCTCACAAGAATCTCCATAAGCTGAGATACTATGGTATAACTTTTGCAACAACACCTGTGTTTCCTTTTTGTTTTTTTTTTTGAATTTTTAAGAAAGTAACTTAAGCTAGTAAAAAAATATAAACTTACTAAAAAATTTTAAATTACTCCCCCTAAAGTTTATATCCATATTTGGATAGAAACTTTAAAGATTTAAAAACTTTTTGAATTTTATTATGATTATTAATAATGAAGAGAAGTATATCTTTTGTTAGGATCATATCAATATTACATTACACATGTGCATCCTTTATGATAAAATGGACATGTTTTTGAACTTGATGATTAAAGGTATGTTTGTCCTCTTAAACTCATACCAGGTTGATATTTTGATGCAAATGATATTTATCATGTTTTTGGTTGATTTAATTATTCAATATGTACCTCACACACAAGCATGGAATGATCAATCATCCTTATACAATGCATGGTAGAACTTTTTCACAACTTTCATTACCAGGTTACTTAAGTTATGAGAACTCATTTTCACTAATCCTCATTGGGATTCTTTTATTTTGATCATTTTCATGATGATCCACATTGGGATCATTTTCACTTCACTTTGGAAGGTGATCCATGATGGGACTCTTTTGTTCATTCACTTGGAATGTATTGCTTTTGTAGATTTATCCAATTTGGATGTGTTCCTCATTGGGAATCTTTTGGATCAGTACATTTGCACTATGTGCATGTTTCATCAGGTCTTTGCTCAGCAAAATAAATAAGAAACTAGATGTAGGTGAAATAGATTCATAAAGTATCTTTACCTGGTGTGTTTAGGTTACTACACACACATGCACTTAGATAAGCCAATACATACCTGTACTTTATGATAAGTGTTTCACTATTAAATAAGATTTTAATTCAACAATGCATGTATCTTCTCTTCCAAGTTGAGCCTACCAACATATCTGGTAAGTTACGATAGTCTTGCAATTTTTGAAATTAAGCACAATGAATGATATAATGACTGTAATTATATCATTTCCCAATATTCTTTTTTTCATCAAACTTGATTTGTTTTTTTGTGATATTCTAAAGATTTTGTCTTGTTTTTTTTGTTTTTGATTGGTTTTACTCAAGGTTAATCATGCCAATTGATTGAACTAGGAATTTAAACCTACCAGGTTCAAATGCCTTAGTAAATAAATTAGCAAATTGATTTTCAGTGGGTACTTGAATCAATTTGATTAACCCCTTTTCAGCACAGTCTCTTGAAAAGTGATATCTAATTTCAATGTGTTTGGATTTTGAGTGCTGAACTGGATTATTAGTTATGAAAAAAACTGTTGTGTTGTCAATATGAATTGCTGTGTGTAAGAAGTTAAAACCATAATCAAGCATTTGGTTTTGAATCCAGAGAACTTAAGAGCAACAGGATGATGCTGCAATATACTCAGCTTCTACTGTTGATATAGATACGTTTGTTTGCTTCTTGCATTGCCATGAAACCAGTCTGGGACCAAGAAATTGACAACCTCTAGATGTAGATTTTCTGTTGAAATTGCATCCTCCATAATCATTGTCATTGAAAGAATAGAGATTGAAGTCTCCTTCTTTTGGATACCATAACCCAAGAGCTAGTTTGCCCTTCAGATATCTAAATATCCTATTGACTACATTCACATGTGATTCTTTTGGATCATCTTGATACCTGGCACACACACAAACACCAAACATAATATCAGGTCTGCTAGCAGTTAGATACATAAGTGATCCTATCATAGATCGATAGTTAGTTTGATCAACAGATTTGCCTTCTGGATCAAGTCCAATCTTCACTTTGGTATCAACTAGTGTTCTTTTAGACTGACAATCAGTAAAAGGAAACTTCTTTAGCATTGTATCCACATATTTGGATTGGTTGATGAAGATTCCATCTGTTGTCTGTTGGACTTGCACTCCTAAGAAGAATGTGAGTTCTCCTATTGCACTTATTTGGAATTTTGAATGCATTAGGTCTTCAAATTCTTTGTAGAGTTGCTTGTTTGTAGATCCAAATATAATGCCATCCACATAAATCTGGACTAACAACATGTTTTTTCCTCTTATTCTTCTGAAGAGAGTCTGATCAATCTTTCCTCTTTCATATCCATGTTCAAGAAGAAAGGATGATAGAGTGTCACACCACTTTCTTGGGGCTTGGTGAAGACCATACAGAGCTTTGTCAAGCTTGTATACTCTATGAGGGAAATCTGGATCTTCAAAGCCATGTGGTTGACTCACATAGACCTCCTTATCAATCTTTCCATAAAAGAAGGCACACTTTACATCCATTTGATAAACAGTAAATTTCATGGATGCAGAATATGATTGATAGATTCTGATTGCTTCTAATCTGGCAACAGGTGCAAACACTTCATCATAGTTTATTCCTTCTTCTTGAGTGTATCCCTATGCCACTAATCTTGCTTTGTTTCTGATGACGATCCCTCTATCATCAATCTTGTTCCTGTACAGCCATCTGGTACCGATAGGGTATTGTCCTTCGGGAAGATCTACCAGTTGCCATACTTCTTGCTTCTTGAATTGGAGCAATTCTTCCTGCATTGCTTCAATCCAGCTATTGTCATAAAGTGCCTCTTTGATGTTCTTGGGTACTGTTTGACATAGAAAGCATGAGAACAAACAGATGTTTGCAATACTGGACTTGCTTCTTGTC
>BJCM01234819.1:0-22455 GCA_018326385.1 Flaveria bidentis
AGCTTTGAATAATGAGTTTGCAACTTCTCTTCAATGGGAAAGGAAAGCCTGGACGACGTGATCGACAGATTCTACCACTTAATGAGTGAGATGCACACTCATGGAGTAACTACGTCGATGGAGGATAAGGTATCCAACTTTGCAGATGGATTACTAGAGAAATGGGCTTCCTTCTTTTCAAATCTCAGACAGAATGGGATGCTCTCGAAGTTAGATATAAATGACTTCATTCTGAAACTGAGAGAGGAGGAGCTTAGGATGAAGTATAGAGCACAAAAGGCCAACTATGATCAGAATCTGGCACTTTACAACACGACTCCTCAGGCCAAGACATCTGGAGCACCACTGCAGACTGCCGTCGTCTCAAGCTCAACAAGTCCAGCACAACCATCTACTTCAGGGTCCGAAACGTCAGGGTCGTCTGGTACACAATATATTATACCTGAGGCAAATGCAACAAAATTGAAGACCGATAACTTCGGTAATGTGACTGTTGAGGTGGCCAGAGAACACACTTCGACTCCAGACGTACCCTAGCCATCTAGAGACCTCTAAGATTATACTCCAAGTTCATAGATCGTAGTAGATCGATTCCTAATCGATTCTTAACGTTAGATTAAATACATAATTGTTTCAACATGCGTTCTCACTCATTGGATCGCCAATCAAATAGGATTCCGCACTATTTGGTTTGGTATACACGTTAATCAGTTAGTACATCGTCCAGTACACGATCCTAACAATGTGGCAACTCACTCGATTTCGTTATGCCAATGCAGTAAACCAGGGATGTAACACAACCATGTAACGCAATTTTTGGGACGAAAATTCTTTCAACATGGGGATAATGTGACATCCGGTAATTTTCCGTTACCAAACTCCGTTAGTTCCGTTAAGTCTTGCATATACGTGTCGTGATCACACACTAGTTGTCATTGAAAGTTGGTGACTTAATAATAATAATCTATGATAAACAATAATAATCTAATTAATAAGGTTGATTATTAGTTGTAATTATGTGGTTCATGAATTTATAGAATTTTAAATGGTTGTTTTATAAATTTTACGTGATAACGCGACAATGTGTAATATATATTTCGTGTGTTGTGTGACTTGTTGTAAATGTTTAGAGTTATTATTGTTGGTTAATAATACTTGTGTTTAGTAGTTAAAAACTATTTAAAAAGTATTAGAAATATTAGTTTTTATAAAATATAATTAAAGGGTTTTTTTTCTAAATAGCTTTTTAACCAAATATTACCATAATTAACCCAACCCTAGCCCCCAAACCCCCCATTCGGCTACAACCCTTCTCCCCACCCTCTCACATTGCGATTTTGATCCAAGAATAAGACATAATTAGAATTCCAAGGGGTTTCAAGTATTGCAAGTTGATTGCAAGTGATAATCATCATCTAAACACATCTAAATGTTAGTTTTGATTAGTTGTTCATGTTAATTGTTCTTAATGAACCCTAATTACGAAATTGATTATAATTATATGAAATTTATGATTGTATGATGATTATATGATGTTAGTTAGGTTGTATGAATGCTAGATTATGTTGATTGTGCAAGAAATCTAGGGTTTGATCATCTAGTTTATACATTGCCATAAGAGAAAACTTTTTGTTCTTGGAATTCATGATTTGATGATGCTAAGATGTTGGATGTGATTCTTAGATGTTAGTTTAATTGAATTGTACAAGAAAATCCATGAACATTGTGATATTGATCATGACTTACTAAATGTAGAAAGTTTTGCGTATGATGTTGAGAATTTGGATGTTTTAGAGGTGAGTAGCATGTTAGAATGAATGCTATGAACTTGATTAGGTATATAATTGTTGAAATTATGATTGAATTGGATGCTAGATCACTTTTGGGTATTACTTTACCAAAAGGGAAACTTTATTTTTGTAGAACTTTGGATGTGATGATTTGGGCATGCTTATGATGTTAGGATCATGTTAGAATGATTGTGGATGATGTTTGTTGTGTTAGAAGGTGTAATTGAGTTATATGGATGCTTGGTTGATCATGTATGAACTATTGATTTTGATGATCATATATGATGATGAATTATGGTTAGTGATTAGGAGATCATGATTGGGTTGAAATTTGGTTATCACTATATATGCTAGTAATATGGTTATGATTGTCATACACGCATGCGAATCTGAGGCTCCTACTTAGTAGGATTGGCAGGGCTTAGGATGTGAGGTCGTGGGTGACTTCACATGGGATGTAATGCATGATTAGACTTCACGTATGAATTGTTTGATGTTATGTACTTATAATATTTGAGCATGATGATTATTTGAGATTTGCATGAGTGTATGATGATCTAATGTGGTATGATGACCTACGTAGAACTTGGGTTGATGATGTGATACACATGGATAACTTACATGATATTCATGTATGATAAGTTGATTTGCATGATTAAACAATATTTCATCTAATATGTCACCAATGGGTCAAACAGGTCAACTAGGTTAACCTAGGGTTGTTAAGTTTTCTGTGTACACGTACTTATGTACTTGTGTGTTCTAGGTAATCTTTGAAGGGTTGTCTTTGCATCTATAACGAGTCTCTTTATTCATTATCATTATACACCAGGTGAGTTCATGCCCCCTTATTTTATAAACTCTCTTCTGGGGGAGGTAGCATACTTGTACTCAAATGCTATTTTAATATTATAAGTTGTGTATGTTTTAACATAGTGCTTAATACCTTGAAAAGTTCTCACACTTTTTGATCATTAATAATGGTAACTAGCGGGAAATATTGGGTAGTACTACTGGGTGTGACGAGCCCCACCTATGCGACTCGAGGTCAAACGGGTGCAATATTGTCCTAATCACAAATATCATCAGGACCTAGTAAGTTGTGACAGGAGGCAACAAACGCAACATAGTCATCTTCGATCGCGAAATCACTATGGTTATTACATGTCAATATAGACTAGCTATCTTATTCAATACACTTCTTATGCTATACAATTGTTAATATTTATGATAAACGCAAACTCTTGAACTCACCAACCATTGTGTTGACATTTTTAGTATGCTATTCTTAGGTCGTTAACTCAGCTTGCCATTAGGAGCACAACACGGTTCAAGCATGCATCCTAAGAGTTTATTTCATAGACACATTTGTTTGTCTTTTATGTATGGGTTTTAAACATTAGGATGGTGCGTATTTGCCATATTATGCATTTATTTACTTTGAGTTTGTCTTATTTACAAAACGCTTCCCCATGGTTTTAAGCGTTTAAACTTTGGTTGGTTTGTTTTGAATGTGGCATATAGTGTGGTTCTAAGTAACTAGTGATTGTGATCCTGGTTTGTTCACCCGCCTCGCGGTAAAACTCCGCATGTGGATTTTGAGGGTGTGACATCCTATGTCAAGCCCACATCAGTCACCTATTACTGAGGTGGATACTTCTGAACCTATTCAGAATATCCATATGGAAGAGGCTCTTACTTCAGCAAGTGACTACATCATTTAGACCTCAACCATGGAAACTTAACTCATTGCCACTTCAACTGAAGTTGTCAATGAGAAGAGGAAAACCAGCAACCAAGAACTTCATGTTGGTGGTGAGAGAGAGTACTTTGGTCCAATTCTCTCATCCCCCATAATTCTTCTGATAAAGATGAGGGGAATCTGAGGCTAAAGGTGCAAAAACTATCAAAAACATGCACCTACCTTGTCTCCAAGGTTAGTCATCTTGAATCTCAAGTGACTACCTTACAAAACAAGGTCAATGATCAGCAACTTGAGATATCTTATCTTAAAGAAAAACTAGCTGGGAGACCTTTAATAAGAGCTCAACCAGGAACACAAGAACCTATGAATGTGATTGATCTAACCTCTAGCTCATCTATGGCAGTGGATGATGCTACCAAAAAGGGGTAGAAAGTCATCACATACATAGATCCTGGGAGTTCTTCATAGATCCTCACTTGCAACTGTCCATACTCAGCAACTTCCTAAGTTCATATTGATGTGGACTCTATAGACTTATTCATTCAAAGTCTTTTTGAGGAAGGTATACCAAAGGCACTGTCCTCTCAACCTCAAAGAACTTCCAACTACATCATAGGGTGGATGTATGATTCAAACAGAAGAGCCCTGATTCTCTAAAGAGTTCAAGGGCAACAAGAACTCTAGTGATGATATGGGGACATGCACAAGCTTAATAGCTTGAGCAAGGATTCATTTGGATTTTATTTGATAGGTGAGGAGGATTTGGTGCTATTTAGGAGGTTGAAAAGTAGAAGGTGTGGGTTTAACACTAGCTTGTGTTGCTAGGTTGTCACCTTGAGCAATGAGCTCTAACATTTTTAGGACACGAGCTGGTTCTACCCCAAAGAAGCCAACAATTGGCTTCTTCATAGTCTTAAAGATGTCGGGCTTCATCAATCCCAATTTAAGAATATTACATGTCTCCTTTAACTATGAGACCAATTCACTGTTGAGAATGTGTTGAACATATGTACGTAACATATAATACTCTAAGGAGTCCAAATTTGCAAGTAAATTTGTATAAACAAATTGTGAGTACCTGAATCTGACCCCCTAGATAATTCCATGGACTATAAAGAAGAGATCTTCAGGAATATGGTCCTATCCCCCATGCTTGTTGGATGAGCTGTGTATGACCACATGAAGCAAGTACTTTCCCTGGAATGAGACATTCCCTTTCCTAAAGGTCTTTTAAAAGAAATCATCCTCATATATCATCTGCTCAAAGGAATGGTTTACATATTTCTTTAGAAAGAACAATTCACCTTCTTTATCATCCAACTGAAGATGGGTGTTGATAATGGTTAGAGTGATGAAGATTGTCCTCCCCTGCACTGTGGCAGACAGTGCCTTCTCTCCGTCCATAATGACCTCTTGGTAGGTCTTTTAGAATTCTAAAAGCTAATCATCATAGAGAAGAGGATCAATGGTAAGGGATGTAAAGTAGTCAGACAAAGAAAGGAAACAACAGACCTCTAAGAAACTTGGATCTTTCTCAGAGTCCAATAGAGCAACCTGATTATGTTGCCTATGGAGTTGCATGGAAAAATCTAGGTTGTTTCTATGGTTGAGGTTGGCCATTTGAGAAATCTTAGTAGAGAAGAAGGATAAGAAAAAAGGCGGTTTGTGGGTGAATTTAGGTTTTGGAATAGTTCAGATGAAGAAGAGAGTGAAAGAGGGAGGGACCGTAGGGTATGCATATGAAATGGATCTAAGATAAAGTTAATGAAAGAGGATAAACTTTAAAATCCGGATGTCGGTCCCACCTCTGAAAAAGTGCCCAAAAAGGTAGTTTTATTAACTCCAAAATCTTCTAATGGTAATTTTACTTTCGAAGTTTTGATGAAAAGCTTTCGAAGCCAAAATGACCTCGGATGATATTCAAAAGTGTTTAGAAAACTTTTGTTTCGGAATAAATTTATACTCACAGAATTTTATTCTAAGAATAATAAAAATTTCGAGACCAAATTTCTTTCGGAATAAAATTGTTCTTCAAAATCATACAAGTACTCAAGAGAAATTTAAGCTTTGGAAGATATTTTAAAATTTTCTTCCGAAGTTAAATCTACTGAAGTAGTTATTTGTTTTTGAAGACATAAGTTTCTTGCGAAGGTAAATACATATCTTCCAAAGAAGAAAATGATCAAAAAATTTCAAAGATCTAAAGAATGTCTTTTAAAAAGATTTTTCATCAGAGTAAACAAGGGCTTATGAAGGTGATAAAATAGACAACTTAGGGCATATAGAATTTAAAAATTATGTGATTTAGTTTTAAAGAATGCTACTCAAGATTAATCATTGCAATAGCTGATACATGATACTTAAATCTCTACTCATCAAAAGCTTTAGTGAACATATTAATATATTATTCATTTGTGTTAACTTTAAAAATTTTGATTAATCACTTTTCAAAGTTATCTCTAATCAAATGATACCTGATATTGATGTGTTTTGTCCTTGAGTGCTACACAGGATTCTCTATAATAGAGATAGCATTGTTGTTGTCTATGTGGATGGGAGTCTCCTTAAAGTTAAATTCATAGTCCAACATCTGATTCTGAATCCAAAGCACTTGAGCACAACAGCTTGCAGCAACAATGTATTCAGCTTCAGCAGTTGATGCAGACACATAGGATTATTTCTTGCATTGCCAGGAGACTATTCTTCCACCAAGTAATTGACACTCCACTGTTATAGACTTTGTAGTCATGTTGCATCCACCATAGTCACTCTCAATATATGCATACAGATTGAAGTCAGAATTCTTTGGATACCAAAGGCCAAGTGTTGGAGCACCTTTGAGATATCTTAGAATCCTTTTAACAGTATCTAGGTGTGACATGTTGGGATTGGCTTGATATCTTGCACAAATATATGTGGCAAACATGATATCAGGCCTACTACCAGTGAGGTATATAAGAGACCCAATCATAGCCCTAAGATGTTCATCCACACACTCCCCTCAATATCAGGTCCAAATGAGTGATTTTTGGCTATAAGTGTCCTAGCAACTTTACAATCAGTCATGTTGAATCTTGTAAGTATGTCTTGTACATACTTTGACTGACTTTTGAAGATGCCACTGTCAACTTGCTTCACTTGAATTCCTAGAATTAAATTGAATTCCCCATGGCACTCATTTCAAATCTATCCTTCATCAGCTTCTCAAAGTCTTTGCTGAGCTTTAGATTAGTTGACACAAAGATAATGTCATCTACATACAATTGAACTAGCATTAAGTCATTCCTAGTTCCTTTGATGAAGAGAGTTCCATTTGTAGTACCCCTTTTGTAGCCATACTGACAGAGATACTAAGATAAAGTCTCGTACCACTTTCTTGGTTCTTGGTGTAGCTCATATAGAGCTTTATCAAGTCTGCAAAGATAATCATGATGATCAATATCTACAAAGCTAGGTGGTTGTTTGACATACTCCTCTTCATCGATCACCCTATAGAGAAAAGCACACTTGACATCAAGCTGGTAGACCTTGTGTAAGGATTCATATAAGGCTGATGCAATCCAAAACATCCATATAGTCTGTCTTGCATGCATGCACAAAGTGCTAAAGTCGAATGCTTCAGAAGTTTCACATTCTACATTAGAAAACATTCCAAGTGTGAAATCTTCCAAAGCCAAGACAAATATCTTTCGAAGCCAAACATGAAGTCTTCCGAAGCTTCAGAGACAAAGTCTTCCGAAGCCAGTTTCTAAAGACAGATTTCTTCGAAAGACTTTTGAGTACATGCTTTATCTGATGTACCTTTTACCATAAAGCTGGACCACCGTTCCGCTGCGACTCTGTTTGACTCACCAACTTTCACAAGTTGGTGAAATGGTCTATGCTTTTGGTAAACTGTACATTAGGGTCTTGAGTCTGTTTATTTCTACTTTATGTACTTTTATCCTTTTTGTAATATATTTGGATGTGAGCTATGGCATGTCATAGTCACTAGTCAAAACAAAATCTTCCTTTTGACTCTACATTGATTTTGTTGTTGTCTAGAGCATGTATCCAGCTGGCCTTTAAAGTATGGGTGGCTGTAGGATGTAGTATAAAGTATCTCTAGTCCTTTGTATCTTAATGTGTGCTTTGTAACATTTGTAAGGAACTAGAGAGCAATATATAACATTCTTCAAAACCAAACATTTATGTTATTTTGTTCTTGTTTTGTCTCTCAATTACTTGTGTTTCTTAGTGTCATTGTACTGGTTACTAGTTCCCCATTTGATCTTTTAAGTGTTCTAAATCAATATCTCCTTATTGTGTGTTGTGTTTAAGTGACCAAAACCCCTCAAACGGTGCAATTGGTATTATAGCATTCCAGGCTCCTGATAGTAAGATCTCACTATCAAAATATCCCTCACACATACAAAATACTTAACATTTAAAATGGCAGCTATCACTAAAGCTGATATGGGAATTGGAACCATGACAAAGTCCCCACTGATCATTCTTGAAGATTTTGAAACTTGGTGCCAAAGAATGGAAGGTTTCATCAAGTCTCAAGACTCCAGTATGTGAGAGTATGTTGTCTCAGGACCTTACATACCAAGCACCTCTTCAGCTACTGCTGGAGGTGGTATGGTTCCAAAGGTTGTGGCTGACTACTCTGATGAAGATAGAAAGAGAGTAGAAATTGATCAAAAAGCCATGACAGCCCTTCAGACTGCTCTTCCTAACTCTGTATACAGAGGTTTTAAGAAATGCAAAACAACAAAATAGTTGTGGGATGCACTGAAACTAATGTATGAGGGTTCTACTGAAGCCAAGGAGAACAAGAAGGATCACTTGAAGCAACTGTTTGAAAATTTCACCTTTAAAACAAGTGAAACTATGACTCAACAATACTTCAGGTATGTTGAGATTGTGGACACTCTAGTGGATATTGGAGTGACTCTTGAAAACAGAGATATTGTAAGGAAGTTCATGTCCCCTCTTCCTAAGAAATGGACACATTATTGTGTTGTTATCAAGAGGACTGAGAACCTTAAGACTCTCACTTTGACTAAGTTGTATGGTATTCTCAGTGGATACTAGATGGAGATGAACATACAAGTTTCATCTAGTAATTCCAACAATCAAACGAGTTCAGCCCTGCGTGTGACTGAAAGGAATAACATAGAACCTCAGCATCATCTTATATGCTACACTGATAACTCACAAAAGGGTCCTTTCATCACCTTCCCGGAGACACCAAGAGAAAGCTACACTGAAGGAAGCCCATTCCAAGAGACAAGGTCTTCACATGCCTTTGTGTTTTCTGATGAAAGCTCAGGAAACTTTCTATTGAACCTTGGGACTTCTTTCTTAGAAATAAGGAAAAGAATCAATCTGATCACATGGTCAAAACCATAAGATATGATCAAGGAACTGAATTTAAGAACTATATCCTTCATATATTTTGTGATGAAAAGAGTATTACAAGACAATATAGTGCTCCCAGAACTCATTAGCAAAATAGTGTTGCTGAGAGGAGAAATAAGACACTTATTGAAGCTGCAAGAACTATGTTGTCTGACTCTAAACTGTCTATCACCTTCTGGGCAGAGGCAGTCAACACTGTCACACATTGTAAGACTTCTTATGAACATTGGCACTAGAAGAAACCTTTCATTGGTTTTCTCAGGTCATTTGGATGTCTTTGCACCATCTTGAATACCAAAGATCAATTTTCCAAATTTGCTAAGAAATCAGATAATGGACATTTCATTGGGTACTCTTCCCAAGCTAAAGCTTATAGATTATACAATCTTAGAACCAGAATTGTTGAAAAGTCAGCCAATGTGACTTTCAATCAACACACACCCAGTGTAACTGGTTTCGGTCATGATTGGCAATTTGATCTCGATTTAGTTACTAACCGTTTTAACAAATCTTGTAAGAATTTTTCAGGGTCTACAGATATTCTACCAACAGGCGATCGTGATCCAAGATTTGAGCTGACAAAACCTTCAAGCTATACAACTTCAGCTCTAGTTGTAACTAATTCTGCAAATGAAGTTTCTATCAGCATAACAATGACCAATTCAACTAATACATATGAGTTGCCGTCAAATTCCAGTTCAGAGGCTTAACAACTAGACAAAGAAGCTTCAAATTTAGAAGACCATGGTGGTGGTTAAAGTGATCAAGGATTTCTTGATGCTTACAACTACTCCATTGAAGACAACATCAATGATGTCACACACTCATTGGACCAAGTCTCACTTGATAAGTGTGCTGATAAGGTGTGAGAAACATCAATTCCACCTCAAACATCATTGGAGATGTTCACTCAGGCGTAAGAACAAGAGGACAAACCCATGATGCAAATGTTTTTCTTCACTCTTGTTTTTTATCTCAGATAGAGCCTAAGAAAATTGATGAGGATTTTAAGGATGGAGGTTGGGTTGAAGTTATGCAAGAGGAGTTGCTTCAATACAAAAGGCGGAAGGTTTGGAACCAATGTCTTCTTCCTCATGGGAAGACTACTATAGGAACCAAATGGGGTTTTAGGAATAAGAAGGATGATAAAGGGCTTGTCATAAAAAACAAAGCTAGACTAGTTTTTAAGGGTATACACAAGAAGGGAAAATTGACTACACAGATGTCTTTGCTCCTGTAGCAAGACTAGAAGCTGTTAGGATATTCTTGGCATTTGTTGCATCCAAGAACTTTAAGGTCAATCAATTTGACGTTAAGTGTTCTTTTCTGTATGGTGTGATTGATGTGTATGTCAAACAACCACCTGGCATTACAGATCCTGATCATACTGACTATGTCTGCAGCCTTGATAAGGCTCTTTATGGGATCCACCAAGCACCAACAAAGTGGTATGAGACTCTATCTCAGTATTTTTGCAAGCATGGTTACAGGAGAGGTACTATAGATGGAACTCTCTTCATCAAAGGAACTAGAAATGACTTGATGCTACTTCAAATATATGTAGATTACATCATCTTTGGTTCAACTAATCCAAAACTCTGCATAGACTCTGAGAAGCTGATGAAGGATAGATTTGAAATGAGTGCCATGGGGGAACTCTATTTCTTTCTAGGAATTCAAATGAACCAAGTTGAAGATGGCATCTTCATAAGTTAGTCAAAGTATGTTCAAGACATACTCAAGAGGATTAACATTAATGATTGCAAGGTTGCTAAGACTCCCATAGCAAGAATCCACTCCCTTGGGCTTGACCTTGAGAGGGAGTGTGTGGATGAACATCTCTACAGGGCTATGATTGGGTTTCTTATGTATCTTACAGATAGCAGCCCTAATATCATGTTTGCCAAATATGTATGTGCAAGAAATCAAGCCAATCCGAAGATGTCACATCTTGTCACTATCAAAAGAATTTTAAGATATCTCAAAGGTGCCTCAACACTTGGCCTTTGGTATCCAAATAATTCTGACTTTAATTTGTATGCATATAAAGATAATGATTATAGCGGATGCAATATGACTGCAAAGTCTACATCAGGGGGATGCCAGCTTCTTGGTGGAAGGGTTGTCTCGTGGCAATGCAAAATGCAATCATGTGTCTCTGCATCAACTACTGAAGCTGACTACATTACTACTGCAATCTGTTGTGCTCAAGTGCTTTGGATTCAGAATCAGATGTTGGACTATGGGTTCAACTTTAAAGAGACTCCCATTCACATAGACAACAATAGTGCCATCTCTATTACAGACAATCCTTTGCAGCACTCAAGGACTAAACACATCAATATCAAGTATCATTTGATTAAAGATATCTTTGAAAAGGGATTGGTCAAACTAGTTAAGTTAACACAAGTAAACAATATACTAATTTGTTCACAAAGGGTTTTAATGAGCGGAGATTTAAATATATCATATCAGCTACTAGGATGATTAACCTTGAGTAGCTTTTTCTTAAAACTAATTCATATTATTTCTAAAATCTGTGTGTCCTAAGTTGTTTATTTCATCATCTTCATAAGCTCTTCTTTTCTTTGGAAGAAAATCTTTTTAGAATATTTTTCTTAGATTTTTGAAAATCTTGATCTTTTCTGTCATTCGAAGATATGATTTTATCTTCGGAAGAAACTTATACATTTAAAACAAACAACTACTTAAGGAAAATTGACTTCGAAAGAAATTTCTAAAATATCTTCCGAAGCTTAATATTTCCCTAAAGAATTTGCATGTTTTCAAGAACAATTTCTTCCAAAGAAAATTAACATTTGGAAGCTTTATTCTTAATTGAATAAAATATCCAAGACTTAATTCTCCTCCGAAGCAAAATTTTCAAAATTCTTAGGAATGTCTTCCGAAGTCATTTTTGCTTCGGAAGCTTTTTATCAACACTTCCGAAGACAAATTACCTTTGGAAGATTTTCGACTTCCAAGAAAACTACCTTTTGAGCAAAAAGAAAACTACCTTTTCAGAGGTGGGACCGACATTCAGATTTCAAAGTTTATCCTCTTTCATTAACTTTGTCTTAAATCTATTTCATATATTACCCCAACGATTCCCCCTCTTTCTTTATCATCTTCTTCTTCTCCCAGACCTAAATTCCCAAACTTCTCTCTAAAATTGCCTTTGTTCTTCAGTTTCTTCACCTATATGCTTTCTTAAATGTCCAACCTCAACCGCAGAAATGACCCAAAATTTTACATGCAGTTACATAGGCAACACAATCAGGTTTCTTGGTTACACTCTGAGAAAGATCCTCATTTCTTAGAGGTTTGTTAAATTTTGGCTCTATCAAACTACTCCACCTCCCTTACCATTGATCCTGTTCTATATGTGGATCATTTGCTAGATTTCTGGAAGACCTTTCAAGAGGTTATTCTAGATGGGGAGAGGCACTATCTGCAACAGTGCAGGGGAGGACAATCTTTATCACTCCAACAATCATAAATAGCCATCTTCAGCTGGATGATAAGGAATGTGAGTTGTCCTTTCCCAAAGAAGCTATCAACTAATCTTTCCAGCAGATGAGCTATGAGAGGGATTTCTCTATAAAGACCTTTATGAAAGAGAAGGTCTCATCCTAGTGGAAATACTTACTACATGTGGTCATCTATAGCTTGTTTAACAAGCATAGGGGATGGGACAAGATTCCTAAAGATCTCTCCTTCATAGTACATGGAATGTTTCAGGGGGTCAAGTTCAAGTACTCTCAGTTTGTCTATACAAATTTACTTGCTAACTGGGACTCCTTAGAATATTATATGTTTCCTAGATATGTTCAACACATTATCAACTGTGAACTGGGCTCACAGTTGAGGGAAACAAATAATATTCTTAAATTGGGATAGATGAAGCCCGACATCTTTAAAATTTTGAAGAAGCCAACTATTGGCTTCTCTGGGGTAGAAGCAACCCTTGTCCCCAAAATGTTAGAGCTCAATGCTCAAAGTGACAACCTAGCAACACAAGCTCCCAAACCTGCTTGTTTAGAGAATAAAACTGTTCCTGTCTGCTTTAGTGTTGAACCCACACTGTCAATCTCTCAACCACCTAAACAGCCACAAATCACCCTCACCTACAAAACAAAATCCAAACGAACCCCTGCACAAGTTATTCAATTTGTGCAGGCCCCCATACTACTAACCAGAGAGGAGGAAGTGGACTCTGGAGCTCCCACTTCCCCTAACAAGCAAACCACTCCCATTACTTCAACTATCAGTCATGAGGTTCCTCATGCTCAGACTGATGAGCTCATTAGCCAAATAGCCTTAAGCCTTCACTCAAAGTCTGAGACACTCTAGTGAACAACCTTTAGGGGAAAGTCACCATCCCCAGCCTTTAGATCTTAACCAACAAATCCCTATCCTTGATTAGTACGATGATGAAGACTTGGGATTCAGTGAGTATAATGAGTCTCTCTTCTCTTCCCCCACTCAAAAAGTGATGAGTGTTCCTACTTTTCCCTTGTCTAGCCCACATAATCTACCCATTACTGAGGTGGATGTTCCTGACTCTAATCAGGAAGTCCATGTGGAAGAGGCTCTCACTTTTGCAAGTGATTACATCTTTAAGACCTCAACCATGACAACTCAGCCCACTGATACTCCATCTGAAGTAGTCAGTGAGCAGAGGAAAACCAGCTGCCAATAACATCATGCTAGTGGTGAGACTGAGGACTTTGGTCCAATTATCCCATCCTCCAATGATTCTTCTAATAAAGAAGAGGGGAATCTGAGACTTAAGATGCAAAAACTATCATAAACATGCACCTATCTAGTCTGTAAGGTTAGTCACTTGGAATCTCAGCTGACTACCTTAAATAACAAGGTCAATGATCAGCAACTTGAGATTTCTTATCTCAAGGAGAAACTAGCTAGGAGACCTTTAAGAAGAGCTCAACTAGGAACACAAGAACCTATAAATATGATTGACCGAACTCCTATATTACCTATATAAGAGGGTGATGCATCCAAAAAGGGGGAGGAAGTCATTACAATTGTAGAACCCAGGAGTTCTTCACAGAGCATGGACTTTGAATACACACCATCTTCACTTGCAACTATCCATAGTCAATAACTTCCTCAAGTTCACATTCATGTGGACTCTATAGACTCCTTCATTTAGAGTCTTTTTGAGGAAGGCATTCCAAGGGTTGTGTCATCTCCACCTCAAGGAACTTCCAATTGCATCATAGGGTTGATGTATGATGCCAACATAAAAGCCCTTATTCTTCAAAGAGTTCAAGGGCAGCAAGAAGTCTTCAAATTTCAGACCTTGAACTACTATGAACGTCTTGACTTGTCAATCCAAGCCAATCTAGACAAGCTGACAAGTTGGCTCAAAGGATTCAAGACAGGATTACTAAAAAGTTCACCCTCAGAAGGAGACAGAAGCAATCAGGAAATGTCATTGGTCAACTGGATGTTGAGGCAAACCCTAAGATTGGCTTCAAAGGGAAAACCTTGACTGAAGGCCCAGTGATTGAACTTGAGAGCCCTGTCACACCTATAACTGCTTTAGAAGTCTATTCCCTTGATGAGACACCTACTAGTAAAGGTGCATTTCAACCTCTCTCTTGCCAGAGCTTGGATGCTACATCAAGCATTGAAGGCCAAGGCTCTCTTCACCCTAATCACAAAGGTCTGTGAGTGACAAAAGGAAAATGAAAATGACTCTTGAGGAAAAGGAAGCTAAGGGGAAAAAGTTCCTCTATTATATCTGTTGGCTTCATGGAAGCTGCAATCAGGGTTGCTCCCAGACCAAACACTCAGAATGATGAGTTTAGGGCAGTCAGGATTGCTTGCTTACAGACCAGGAACTATGATATTGATAATAACATCTCCCTCCCTTTAGAGGAACTAAATGAACTAGCTGATATAGAAATGTCAAGAGAAAGGAAGGAGGCAGAGGATGCAAGATTGCTTCTAGAGTCTGGCAAGGCTCTACAAAGAGAATGAAGAAGTCTACTGATAAGTCTATTGACATGTCTTGAAAAGAGAGGAACTAAATATTTCACCAGTTCAAATAAGTCTTGAACAAGAGGCTATGGCTCCACAAGAACATCAGGCAGACAAAGAAACTTATAGGATCAATATGATTAACTACCTGAGTGCCACAGGCCTATATCAGGTAGATGCACTTCTTCTCTTGTCCTTTGAGTACTCAAAGAGCATGAAGAAGTCTATTGATAGGTAAGGGATGATGAGCTTTTTAAAGCTGTATGGATTCTCTAGAAGGAGACTTGGCCCTATGTCTATATCTACTATGGATGAGCACATTAGGGTGATTAAGCAGAAGATCAAAAGAGGAGAACTTGTTGACTTACACTCCCCATCAAGTCAGGTCCCTCAAGAAGTGGAGGTTAAGGTTGAACCTTTTGAGACAACACAACCTGGACCTCCTGTTGAGTTTTAGCAAGCTTCATCTTCTGATCCACAGTAGGGTTCTATCCCTTCTCAATCTGAACCTGTGAGGGGGGAAAACCCAACTAAGCAAGACAATGATGATCAACAAGGTGTTGTAGGCCAGTATTCTCAGTTAAAAAGTTCAAAGAGGAGAAAAATAATGGCTTCTAAACCAAAGTCAATGAAAAAGAAGAAAAAGGCACACATCTCCAAACCTTAAGATGAGTCAGAACATCCTGAGGATGTGCAACAAGAGGTAGCTCTACTAACACCAATTCAAATAGCTCCTCTAGCATCAGGAAGACCCATTATGTCCTGGACTTACTCTACTAATCTAGAAATATGGCATGTCATCAGAGATCAAGGTGTTGAAGATGTCTACACATGGCAAGGCATGTTCAATCGACCTTTGCATGATCTCTTGCAGATGAGAAGACATTTAAAGAGTCTGAATGATCCTGACCATCTTATGAAGAAAGGCATAGTTATTAACATAATAAGGACTATCAATATCTGAAGTCTTCAAATGTTTTGGTAACATCAGCCTATGGGGAGTTTGTAAGGATTCATATAAGGCTAATGCAATCTAAAACATCCAAATAGTCTGTCCTGCATGCATGCACAAAGTACTAGAGTAGAATGCTTCGAAAGTTTCACATCCTACATTAGAAAACATTCTAAGTGTGAAATCTTCCGAAGTCAAGACCAATATCTTCCGAAGCCAAACATGAAGTCTTCCAAAATTTCAGGGACAAAGTCTTCCGAAGCCAATTTATGAAGACAGATTTCTTCTGAAGACTTTTGAGTACATGCTTTATATGATGTACCTTTTACCATAAAGCTGGACCACATTTCCATTGCGACTCTGTTTGACTCACCAACTTTCACAAGTTGGTGAAAAGGTCCATTCTTTTAGTAAACTGTACATTGAGGTCTTGAGTTTGTTTCTTTCTACTTTATGTACTTTTCTCTGTTTTTTAATATATTAGGATGTGATCTATGGCATGTCATAGTCACTAGTGAAAAGGCAATGTGCCTTTTGACTCTACATTGATTTTGTTGTTGTCTAGATCATGTATCCAGCTGGCCTTCAAAGTATGGCCGGCTGTAGGATGTAGTATAAAGTATCTCTAGTCATGTGTATCTTAATGTATGCTTTGTAACACTTGTAAGAAGCTAGAAAACAATATACAACATTCTTGAAAACCAAACACTTGTGTTATTTTGTTCTTGTTCTGTCTCTCAATTACTTGTGTTTCTTAGTATCATTATAACTGGTTACTAGTTCCGTATTAGATATGTTAGGTGTTCTAAATCAATCTCTCCTCATTGTGTGTTGTGTTGTAAGCGACTAAAACCCCTTAAACGATCCTGCACATTGGAATCCTTGGATGCAGCAAAAGCTAAAAATATTCTAACAGCTTAAAGTCTTGCCATAAGAGCAAAGACATATATGTAGTCAATTCCTTCTTCTTGTGTGTATCCATGGACAACTAGTCTTTCCTTATTCTTAATGACAAGTCCTCTATCATCTTTCTTGAAGAAACTCTTCTTGCAGAGCTTTAATCCAACTTCATCCTTTCAAGCCGCATCAACTTTCTTTAGCTCTATCTGGGATAAAAAACAAGAGTGAAGACAAAGATTTGCATCATGGTTTTGTCATCTTGTTCTCACCCTGTGTCAACATCTGCAATGTTGTGTGTGGTGGGGTGGGACTTGTGAATCCTTAGTTGAGGGATCACAACAAGTTGCTTGGAGAGATCTAAATTAGAGAAATTTTGATTGGGCAATTTTGATTCACCCACCACATCAGCACACTTATCAAGCGATACTTTATCCAATGAGTGTGTGACATCATTTATGTTGTCCTCAATGGAGTGGTTGTCAGCATCAAAAAATTCTTGACCAGTTTCACCACCACCATGATCTCCCACATTTGAAGCTCCTTTATTTGTGTTTTGTGCCTATGAGCTGGAATTTGGAGCCACCTCAGATGTGTTCGCTGAATTTTTCATTGTTGATCGTATAGGAGCTCCATTTGTAGGGTTAGTTACAACTGGAGCTTAAGTAATGTAACTTGATGGTCTTCTTAGCTCAAATATTAGGTCAGGATCATCTGCTGATAGTATATCTATAGATCCTAAAACATTCTAACAACATTTGTTAAAACAGTTGGTAACTAAATCAATATCAAATAGCCAATTAGGACGTAAACATTTCACACTGGGAGTGTGCTTATTGAAAGTCACATTGGCTGACTCCTCAACTACTCTAATTTGAGATTGTATATTCTATAAGCCTTGGCTTGGGAAGAGTATCCAATAAAGTGTCCATCATCTGATTTCTCATCAAACTTGGAAATTTAATCTCTGGTATTTAAGATGGTGCAAGGACATTCAAATAACCTGAGAAAACCAATGAAAGGTTTTCTCTTGTGCCAGAGTTCATAAGGAGACTTACCATGTGTTTTAACTACTAAAACTTTGTTTTGCACATAGCAAATAGTGTTCATTGCTTCTGCTAAGAAGGTAAAGGGTAGTTTAGAGTCTGACAACATAGTTCTTGCAGCTTTAATTAGTGGTCTATTTCTCCTCTCAACAACACTATTTTACTGAGGAGTCCTGGGAGCACTATATTGTCTTGTAATACCCTTTTTATCACAAAATGTATCAAGGATTTGGTTCTTGAATTCAGTTCCTTGACCACATCTTATGGTTTTGACCTTGTGATCATGCTGATTATCAATCTTTAAGATAAAATTCTTCAAAATCTCAAGGGTCTTATCCTTAGTTCGAAGGAAAAAGGCCCACGTGAATCTTATAAAGTCATCTGTGATCCCGAAGCAGCAAGAGGCCTTCCTAGACTCATTACACTGGTGGGGCTAAAGAGATACATATGTAATAAGTGTAGGGGAGTAGTGATGGAGTTTCTTTCCTTTGGCTTGTGAGACACTTTGTGTTGCTTCCTTTTGAGGCATGCAACACAATGGTCATCACTTGTAAACTCTTTCTTTGGTATTCGAATTACTAAATTGTTCTTAATCAATTTATTCATGTTCCTAAAATTTACATGGCATATTCTTTTATGCCGGAGGAAAGACTTATCACTATTGGTGTCACACCCTCAAAATCCACGTGAGGAGTTTTATCATGAGGCGTGTGAACAAACTAGGATCAGAATCACTAGTTACTCAGAATGACACTATATGCCACATTCAAAACAAAACCAACCAAAGTTCAAACGTTTAAAACCATGCGGAAGCGTTTTGTAAAAAAGACTAACCGAAAATAATAAAAATCATAATATGGCAAAACACGCGCCATCCCAATGTTTAAAACCCATAAATAAAAGACAAAGAAATATGTCTATGAAATAAAGTCTTAGAATGCATGTTGGACCCGTGTTGTGCTCCTAATGGCAAGCTGAGTTAATGACATGAGAATAACATACTAAAATGACAACACAATGGTTGGTGAGTTCAAGAGTTTGTGTTTATCATAAATACTAATAGTTGTATAACATAAGAAGTGTATTGAAATAGATAGCTAGTCTATATCCATAAGTAATAACCATAGTGATTTCGCGATCGAAGCTGACTGCGTTTCGTTTGTTGCCTCCCGTCATGACTTACCAGGTCATGATGATGTTTGTGTTTAGGACAAAATTGCACCTATTTGACCTCGAGTCACACAGGTGGGGCTCGTCAGACCCAGTAGTACTATCCAAGATTTCCCGCTAGTTACCATTATTAACGATCCGAAAGTATGAGGACTTTCAAGGTATTAAGCACTATGTTAAAACATACACAATTTAAAATAATAAAATAGTGTTTGAGTAGAAGTATGCTACCTCCTGTTGATACATCATGTTCGTAGTTTATATTCTTAAATGTAATTTTTAAAGTCTTTCATTTCTTACACATGTGTAATGTAACTACTTAATGTATTATGATATGCATTTTGATGTTTATTTTTCTTTGAGTATTTCATATTATTATTGTATTTAGTATAATTCATATGTATGAACATCATATATAGCTTTGAGGTTGTTGTACATAGTTCTAACTCAATAATGATTGAGAAATGTGTTCAACATAGTCGGGTGGTTATTCATGCTAATGGACCATACTTATGGACCATACGCACGAATTAATCATACTTATGGACCAGTCGCACGACTAAACTAGGAGACTGGATCAGTCGTATGACTGAGACATAAGGTTGATTCAGTCGCACGACTGAACTTTCAGTTGTACGTATGAATCAACCGCAAGAGTCAGTCGCACGACTAAACCATGCTAATGGTTCGGTCGTACGATTGAAAAATAAATCATATAAATACCACATAGTTCGTGGAAATAAGGGAGACTTAGAATATTAAAAACCCTAGCCGTCTAGAGTGCCCTAAACAGCCTATCCAACTTCATAGTTCATTCCTGATCAATTTCTACTCAATTCTTAACGTTTGTTTCATCGTTAGATCGATCAGTTTGTCATTCTCACTGATTGGATCACCAATAAAATAAGATTCCGCACTATTTGATCTGGTCTCACGTAGAATCCGTTAGTACTCCATACAAAAACGGTCCTAACAAGTGGTATCATAGCTTTGGCTCGTGATTTTGCATGGATTCTATTGGTTTTGGTGTTAAAATCAAAATTTTCAATCAAAAGAGTCATCTTTTTGCTTCAAAAAGTATTTTTGATGATTGCATGTGTTAATGTTTCGATTGTTCATCAAACGACAAATTAGGGTTTTTGGAAAATTCTTATTTTGTGTCAAAGTGTTCAAATATTCTATTTTTCAAACACAGCAGCCTTCAGTTGCACGATTGGACCATTCGTACAATTGAACCTATTTGTATACTCTTATTCGTACAACTAAACTCAGTTGTATCTCTCATTTGCATGACTGAATCCAATCGCCAGATTGAATTCATTCGTATCTTTCATTCGCACGAGTGACCCATTCGCATAGCTCATTCGCACGAGTGACCCATTCGCATAACTCATTCGCACGAGTGAATCTATCATGTTTTAATTTTACCAAGTTTAAAGCAATGGAAGACCAGTTTGTTGCATTCACTGCTAGAAAGGACTCGCGTATCTAGAACCTTCTACTTCTGGAGAATGAGATTGGAAACCACAACAAACCCCCAAAGCTGTTAACTTTGGATTAATACCCACTGTGGAAACAGCGGTTTGAAATCTACTTGAATAGAGTTGACCCAAACCTTTGGACATCCATTGAGACTGGTTACACAGTACCAGTCAGTGCTAATGGAGTTAAATTGACTTTGGGAGGAATGAGTGAATCCCAGAAGACTCTGCATAACGCTAAAAAGAAAGCATATGCCTTGTTGACTAAGTCTATACCTAAAGACATATTTCATCAGTTCTCTGAGAACAAGTAGTCTAAGAAATTATGGGAGGCCGTGGAAAAGAGATACGAAGAAAATTCAAATCTGAAAGCACTGAAGGCAAAAGATCTTAAGAAGGAATTTGACAATTTCTCTCTGATTGGGAATGAGAGCTTGGATGATATCATTTATCGATTCTATCATCTGATGAGTGAGTTGCACACTCATGGAGTGACCTCATCCATGGAAGATAAAGTCTCTAGTTTTGCTGATGGTCTGCCAGACAAATAGGATCCATTTGTGTCTAGTCTAAGACAAAATGACACTCTTGCTACTTTAGACATAAATGATTTCATTTTGAAGTTAAGGGAGGAAGAACTACGTATGAAATACAAGTCAAAGAAAGGATCCTTTGTTCAGAATCCTGCACTTTACAATTCAGTTCCAACTCCGGTTGCTTCAGGTGCACCGCTACAAACGGCATTTGTGTCTAGCTCTTCTGCTCCTTCCCAAAGTACTGCATCAAGAACTGTAACATCAGGGTAATCTGAAACCCAATACATAGTTCCTGAGGCAAATACTACCAAGTTGAAGACCGAGAATCTCAAAAACGTCACAATGGAAGTTTCTAAAGAGCACATGGACCTTCTAGCTGCTGTTGTTCAATCTTATGATGGATTAGTTGCTGGTAAGATTGGAAACTGTCATCTTGCTGGTGAGGACTACGAGCAAGTTACTGAAACTGAGCTAGAACCCATGGATATTA
Organism: Flaveria bidentis; assembly: GCA_018326385.1. Classification (NCBI taxonomy): domain Eukaryota; kingdom Viridiplantae; phylum Streptophyta; class Magnoliopsida; order Asterales; family Asteraceae; genus Flaveria; species Flaveria bidentis. Next base: position 21,483 of record BJCM01234819.1, read on the forward strand.
TGTGGGCATTGGCTAGTGCTGTTAGAAGAGCCAAGAAGTTTGTTAAAAATATGGGGCAAAATTTGGTTGTCACTAAAGATACGACATTTGGATTTGACATTCATATTCCCACCTATCCTAACGAAGGAACCAATAGAACAGCTTCCCGTTACTAGGAACCAAAGTCACGTGTTTCAACTGTGGTGAAAAGGGGCATTTCAAACGTGAATGTGTAAAGCCAAAGAAGACTGGAAATAGAAATCCTTTTCCTACATTCAACTGACAAGAAAAGGATAAGATTGGAGCTTCATCTTCAAGTAAAGAATCTAAGGCTTTGGTTGCTCAAGGTGATGAAGGACAAGACTGGTCCTTCCGATTCATTTCTCAGGGTGAATCAAACATTTCTTTAATTGATACATTGGATGATGGATATGCAAGTGAAGGAGACATCATAGCTGAGCATAAACTTTTAGATATCAAGGAAGCTATGGATGCCGTTGATCATTTGGTTGAAGAAGAGCTTAGTGCTACAAACTCAGAATCTCCAGTATTCGAAGAGTCTGACTGCAGGACCGGTGAAGGGGGTCACTTACAACACAACAACACAAAGAGGAGATTAACTAAAACTTAATCAAACAGTGAACTGGATTAACCACAAGTAAGACACTAAGAACAAAAGTAATGTAAGAGACAGAACACAAGAGCACAAGTATATGGTTTTCAAGAATGCAGTATATTGCTTTCTCTATGTTATATTATAAGTGTTACAAAGCATAAAGGAAAGATACAAGAACATGAGATACTTATACTACATCCTACAACTGGCTATACTATGAAAACCAGCTGGATACAATTGACTAGACACAAACAAAATCAATTGTAGAGTAAAAAGGCAGATTGCCTTTTGACTAGTGACTATGACATGCCATAGCTCACATCCTTATCTATTACAAAAAGGATAAAGTACATGAAGTATAAAGTTACAAACTCAAGA
>BJCM01234822.1:0-10515 GCA_018326385.1 Flaveria bidentis
CCCAAGGCAAAAGTTGCCAAGGGTAAGGGACCCGTATGGGGAAAAGGGAAAGGGGTGGCAAGGGTGCCACCCAAACCACAAGAGAAGAAGCAAAAGGTTGCTACAAATGACCCATGCTTCAAGTGTGGGGAGATTGGAATTGGGCAAGAAATTGTCCTATCCATCTCCAAGAGTTGAATGCAAAGAGTAATGCTTAGTTGTTTCTGTTATTTAAAAATCATGTGTAACTGAATATTGTATCAAACTAATGTATATAATGCTTATATTTTGATTATTGATGTTTACTGCTTTGATTGTTGACTAATGGTTGTTGTGTTCTATGTATTAAATCTAGCAGATCCAAATTATCAAAGAGATGAATATGATGTTGTTCCCCTCTAATGGATCAAGACTAAGCTCACGTTGATTCTTGATCTATAGGGAATAGTTGGGAGAACGGTTAATTACACTACTGAAGAAGGAGAGATAAATCATGATCTCACCGACGAGCAACTTGTTGAAATGTTCCGACTCAATCCTGATGAGATCGTGAAAGATGCTCCAACAGTCCATGTGGAAAGTGACGACGAGCTCAATGACATTGATGAGATCGAGATTGAAGATGTCACAGACCAACATTATCCAGAGTACACTGACATTGAGGGTAATGTCGTTCCCATTCTGGGCGAAAATCTTGTCAGTGAAACTATTGAGACTCTGGATAAAATGGAACAAGAGTTTGACAAGAAAGAAGATAAGGCCCAAGCCTCAGAAGCTGAAGTCAATATCAGAAAGGCTAAGTGGGCTGCATGCTTTGAAGAAATAAGAGCCCAACGTAGTGCTTCAACATCAACTGTCTACACCAAGCTGTACAAAGTGAAGAAACATCACAACGTGTCAGGCAAAATCATCGTGTGGGCATATTTTGAAGATCTCAATGTCAGGTTGTATGCTGATTTGAGCTTAACCAATTACCAAAGTTTAAATTGCTATACGCTGACCCATGCAAAATGTTAGGCTGGTTTGAAGCAGCTCTAAAGAGAGAGTACCACACCAGATAGGTCAACTTCAAACCTCAACAACCAACGAGGTATATCAGACGGTCTGAGGTTGATGCCACAACTGGAAAACCGAAAATAGTTCTGAAGTTGGGTCCTCCGCACATAATGTCTAAGATCCCTCTATGGGAAAGGCCACAGGACTTCACTCCACACTTTAAATGGTGGTACTATGATTGGAGGACAGGAGAGGCAGTCATAGTTTTGAACAAGAATGGTATAATGGAAACCATTAGGGTGTTTGACCTAATGTGTCTTACAAACTTATCTGCTAATGATGTCTATACATTATACAAGTGGCCACTGTTCTATAACTCTCAAGATATTGTACAGGCTCTACATTTTCAGAACGTGATATGACTTTGTTTTGCTTTTGAGATACACACACGAGTCACAAGGGAAGAGAAGTACAAGAAGTTTGAGGAACTTATGAAGGATGTAAGACATTAAATAAAACTAGGTCCAATGGGGAGTTTGTAGCTACATATGTCCCTAGTTTCTGAACTTAATGTAATATGTTTTTATTGTCTTACACCTATGTAATTGAACTGGTACTGAATGAAATACAATGTGTGGTTGTGTTTATAATGTTGAATATTTCATTGTTTGGTATGTAATACCGCTTATTGAACTAACAATATAGGTTGTGGTTGTTTGAATAAATCTAAGTCAATTAATGATTATGAAACATATTCAAACTTAGTTATATGAAGTTCTCATGCGATTGGCCCATGCTAATGGACCTTATGCATGAACAACTTCATGCTATTGAACCAGTCATACGAATGAACCAAGAGACTGGATCAGTCGTATGATTGTAACATGAGATTGGCTCAGTCACACAACTAAAGAATCAGTCGTGCGAATGGATCAACCGCATGACTCAATCGCACCACTGAACCATGCAAATGGTCTAGTCGCACGATTGAGAAACCCTATCCTATAAATACCACTTAAATTATGGAAAAATGAGACTCTTTGCATAATTCGATACTCAGACGTACCCTAGCCGTCCAAAGACCTTTAGTAACCTGTTCCAACTTCATAGATCACAGTAGATCGATTGCTAACCGTTCTTGACGTTTAGATTCAATATTTAATTGATTCTACGTGCGTTCCCACTGATTGGATCGCCAATCAAATATGATTCCGCACTATTTGATTCGGTATACGCGTAAATCTGTTAGTATTTGTCCAGTACACGATCCTAACACACCTGAAGAAGTTTCAGCTGAATGTAGATTTCCTGCATTAGAAAGTGAAATTGATCAAATGATTTTGTAAATGAATCAATTTCAAAGAACCAATCGGGATCATTTGTAGATTTGGGAAACGAGTGTTCCTTGAATTGAACATTTGTTGATTCATCAATAATATTTAATCTAGGATTAAACACTCTATAAACCTTTGAAACAGAAGAATAACCTATACAGAATCCTTCATCAAACTCAACTGAAAAATTTCCCAAATAGTCCCGGGTGTTTAATATTAAGACAGGACTACTAAATGATTTAATAAATCCAATAAATGGTTTTCTATGAAAAAACAATTCATATGGAATCAGAGTTCGATTTTGTACAAAGCACGGTGTATTAACTTCCTCTGCCCAAAAGGTAATAGGCAGTTTAGTATCTGCTAGGATTGTTCTTGCTGCTTCAATTAGGGTTTTATTGCTCCTTTCAGCTATCCTATTTTGTTGAGGAGTTCTAGGTGCACTGAATTGATGAGCAATGCCTTTGGTTGTACAAGATGAACTCATGTCTTCATTTTTTAATTCAGTTCCATTATCAGTCCTTATTGTTTTGACCTTATGATCAAGTTGGTTTTCAATTTTTATGATAAAGTATTTTATTATTTGGGATGCCTCGTTTTTTTGAAGTAAGAAGAAAACCCATGTAAATCTTGAAAAGTCATCAATGATCACCAAACAATACTATTTCTTTCCAATGCTCATAACATGAATTAGTCTGAACATATCCATATGAAGTAGCTTTAACGGAATATTGTTTGTGTTCACCAGCTTTAGTTTGTGACAAGATTTATGTTGTTTTCCTTTGAGGCACGCTGAACAGTGATCAACAAAATGAAATTCTTTTTGGGGAAGACCAATGACATGTTTCCTTTGACTAATCTGTTCTTGTTTTTAAAGTTTGTGTGCCCCAAATGTTGGTGCCAAAACTAAGACTCATCAAATGATGCTTTTGACAAAAGACATGTTTCTTCTATTGGTGTTGCAGAATTCAGGTTTAAGACATTGGTGTTATTCTTCCTCGGAGTCTTTAGGACAACCCATTCTTCAGAGATCTAAAATCCTGGTTTCAGAATGTAGCAATGAGTGTTGGTAAAGTGAGTTAAATATTTCTTGTCCATTATCTGAGACACGCTTAGAAGACTGAAGTTTAGTTTCTCATAGTAGTTAACTCTATCAAAGCTCAACATCCCATTTGTCACAGATCCTTCACTAGTAATTCTTCCACCTTGTGAACCTCCTCCAAATGCCATAGTTGTTCCTTGTATTTGCTTGAAGTCATGAAGGAAGGAACGATCTCCAATCATGTGTCGGGAACATCCACAGTCCACATACCATAGGCTATTAGACCTATATGGATGACCCACAAGCACAAAATAACTAATTAGAATATGGAACCCAAGCCATAGTGGACTTGGGTTTCCTGTTCCTATCCATGATAGTGACTTCTTGATATAGTCCTCTGAATTGTCATGTATTTAGAGGTGACCTGGGAGATTGCTTGTGGTATTTATGTTGTGTCATTTCATCAATATCATCTGAGGAGTCAGGGGAGTAATGAAACCTTTGGTCTCTATTCTTTTGAAGGAATTTAAACCGTTTTTTTTATTTTCAAATGTCATTTAGGTTTAGGAAGGACAAAATTTTCTGTAAAGATATGATGTTTGTTTCTTTGACTCTTCCACATTTCTTTTGTGTTACTCCTATCATTGTTTGATCTAGTTGTACTAGATTGATTGATGGGCAAATGACTCCTCACATTGGATTTCACAGGAGATTTTGATGACATGGGTTTGTTTTGAGTAGTTGTTAACCCCTTTTGATTAAAGTAACAATTAGATGTATTATGATTGTTTTTATCATAAACTGAACCGTATTTGTTAAAATAGCAGTTTTTTGTTAAGTGGGTGTTCATGTCACATATAAAGCAATATTGATTGTAAAAGCACTCTTTAGTTTTGTAATTAAACATATCACATATGTCACAATACATATGTTTGCTTCTTGAATCTGATTTTGATTTGGGAGACTAAGATGTTTTTTCCGATTTTTAGCTGAGTCACTTTCTTTTGCTTAGGGGAGGAATGAAAATCAACCCCTTTTGTAGCTTGCTTCATAACACTACTTTTGTTACATTTTCTAGGTTGTTTTTGTTTCTTTAACCCTTTCATTACCTCTTTCTCAAACTGATCTACATGTTCCTTGTTGCATATGTCAAAACCAACTCACTATCTTAATTTAGAAGATTAAGGGTTTGATTGAATTTTTTATGTTGAAATCAGTGAGCTTTTTTGTTTCTTTTGCAGTGAAACCTTGTCTGATTTGCTTGAATTGTTTGGTGATATAATCTCATTGTCAGAACTGCTTTCAGCAGAGGGTTTCACTAACTTCACAAATTTCGTTTTACCTTTTCAAACAACAGATATGAATTTCACAAATGGAACAATTGCCTTGATAGGGCTTGTGGGTTTGATGACACTCATTGCCTTGTTGAATACTATTTGAATTTAATTGGGTGTCCTAATCTGATTTTATCCTTATTTGTTTCAATGTAAACATTTGGTTGGTTTAGAGGAATTGTGATCTGTTTTACTATTGTTTTTGGTTCAATAGTGTTAGGCTCAATTTTCTCGCTGAGTGTAACAGAGTCAGGCATGATAGTGTAGTTGTCATTGTATGGTGGAGGAAAAGAGTTATACCCGATCCAGACATATCTTTGGGATCCTTTTGAGAATCAAGCATCTCTTGCAGCTTGTCTGAAGGCGGTTGAAACTTTTCTAGTTTCACTTTAGTAAGTGTATGTTCAACTTTAGATTGAGCTAACTTTTCAGTCAGTTGCTTATTCTCAGCTGCAAGAGTGTACTTTTCACCATGCAGTTTTTCAATGTCAGAGATGATAGATTTTATTTTGATTTCAAAGCCTTTTATTGTTGGATCTTTATGCCCAAGACACATACAAGATTGATGTGGTTAGTACGTTATGATAAAAGTTGGGTCATACCCAATAACAAGCTATGCAAAAACCAATTAATATTCATATGTTGATGAGATCAAACAAATAAATATTGACACCAATTTAGAATATTAGATTTCTAAAACTTTGCTTTTGTAAAAGAACAACATTTTATGGATAATTTGTTCATGAGAAATTATTTGGTTCATTATAAAGTTGGTTAAATAATAACAAATAAAAGTGTGTTAATGTTATAAAATTAAAAGAGGTTTTAATTTTATAAAATTAAGGGTTAAGAGTGTAACATTTTTATAAAACTAAAATGGGGGTGAAACCTATTTTGGGTGGGTATTTTCGGCCGCCCAAAGGGGCCTTTTATTCCATCTTTTGTCTTAAGTCTCTTGTAAGACTTAGAGCCTCTTATGCACTTTTCTCTCAAAACCACTTTTCTCTACACATACTAAAGCAAAAACTCTCTCTAGTAGCTGAAAATTTCGGATTTTACAAAGGCAAAAGTGAGCTGAAATTTCAGTTTTTGGCTGCACTTCAAAGATTTCTTGGCTGGAATTTCGGATTGTTCAAAAGGGGTTTGAACTTGGTGCTTCACTACCTAACAAGTTAGGTGTTTGCTAAAGCTTGTGGGTATACAAGCTTGAGGTCTTCTCTTTTGAAGGCTAGACATTCAAGAACATCACTTTCTTCATCTCTTCCATCTTCAACATCTTGTGCAAGAAAGGTTGTTTCTTTGTACACCCTATGGTTGTTTGTTTTGTTTGATAGCATACTTTTTCACATATATTATTGATCCTTATTCTTGGGCTTTGTTTGTGGTTTAAAATTGTGAAATTTTCAGATTACAAACAACATGTTAAAACTTAATTTCCGCTGTGTTTTTATAGTTTAAATGGTTAAACTAGCTTTGATTTACATGTTACAAAGCCCAACAATGGCATCTAGAGCCGGATATGTGGAATATGTGCTTCAAAAGGTCTTGAAAAGTTAGTTTTCAAGGACTTTTTCAACCCATTAGGGGCTGTTTGTTGTGGATGTATGAATGCCTTATGTTTCAAGGTTTAATCTTGCATGCTTTAGTATAAACCTTGAATGATTCACATCAAATGGTTGATTGTGTTGTTTGGACATACCTTACAGTTTTAGTTCATATTGGCTGAACTTTAGGGCTGATATAAGGGGTTCATTGTTGTTCTTGGATGTTGAATTTGTTTGTTATTTTGGTGCATAACATAGCCTTGGCCTTATGTGTTTTGGATTTGGTTGATTGTGGTTTGTCATGTTGGTTTTGATTCATGAAAGGGTTGTAATATTTGTGTTTTGTATTTTGGGTTGTAATTTACTTATTCATTTGGTTATGTAATAAATAGATTAGGTGCATTTCTTTTATTAGAAAAATTGTATTAGGATATGTTTTTGTAAAAGAAGATGCACAAGAATCCTATTCCTTGTTATTTTTTTCTCTTTTTTGAGATTCAGAAATAGTAACCGATTCGATATGAAGACTCAAAAGGGACACAAAAGACATGGACACTTGAAGCATTTGGATGTGGATTCAAGTGGGAGTTCATGGACACATTTTGATGCATCATCTCAACCCTTAGGAAAGACCTTAGGACAACACTTAGTGATGGAAAACAAGTGTGGTCAACTTAGTGGCAATGGTTATGCACTCATGTTTGTATGTATATGCTTATTTGGATGTTTGTTGTTTGATTGATTGGTTGATATTTGGTTATGCATAACAAACTCATTAACAAACATAACATGCTGAAAATATGATGTTTCTTTATCATTAAGTGGCTAATAAAAGGATTAATGATTTTAATAAAAGGGGTTTTATTAAAAGTGAACCATAGGGTACCTTGTATTTCAAAGCATGCAAATATAAGGTACATAGTGTTTTCTAAACTAATATTATGAAAACTTAAAATTTCTTTTATAAACAAGTTTAACACCGTCCTTTTGCACAACACTTGAGTCATTTGGAAACTCTTAATGGAATAAAGGTCAACTAACCATTTTGAGGGAACTTCTGACTTGAGGTGCGGATATCATATTTGTGGGATATAGGTCACCTAACCACTTATGTTGGAAAACTCACATGTGTGTGCAAGTAGGGTAACTTGATTTGCAAACCATGTTAAATGGATCACCTACATTATGGTTTACAAAGGTGTTGATGGGATAAATATGCCGACTATATATATGATGTTTTAAATTTTATCCCATACCCTAGAAGTTGCAAAGGGTTGCAATTATCAAAACGTTGACTACCTTGTTAATTTAAATAATGGGATAAAGGTCACCTAACCAGTATTTAAATGTAACATTGGATTCTAGATTTTAAAATTGTGTAAGACACTTAAAACGGGTTTTAATTATTATAATATGAACAATATTGAAAATACTAAAATTGAACTTTGTTATATCTTGTAGATGCCTACCAACAACAATGAAAACAATGAAATCCCATCCACTCAATCACTATCACTAAGGACCATTCTCCAAAAGGAGCATCCAAACCATAATAACTTTATTTATTGGTTTCAGAACTTGAGAATTGTTCTCATGCAAGAGAAACGATCATACATCTTAGACGATCCTATTCCCGATCAACCTAATAAGGATGATGAGGAGGCCTACAGTAATAGGGTGAAGTACACTGAGGACTCGATCCAAGTGTCTTGCCTCATATTGGCAAGTATGACTCTAGATCTCCAGAAGGAGTAAGAACATCATGGAGCATACGACATGATAACCCAGTTGAAGGAAACGTTCCAACAACAAGCACGGGTAGAGCGCTTCAAAATGATTCGAGCACTCTATCCGTGTCGTATGGACGACACCCAATCTGTTTCATCTTATGTACTTAAGATGAAAAGACACATCGACCGCCTCGAAAGGCATAATTTTCCCGTCTCAAAAGAGTTGGCTACGGATTTGATTTTCAACTCTTTCTCAAAAAGGTTTGACAACTTTGACATGAATTATAACATGAAGGGATGGGACAGGAACATAAGTGAGCTTCACTCAATGCTCAAAATTGCCGAGGCGGCTATGGGTAAAAGTGTTTTACCCGTTCTCACCATCAATGAAGGTGGGAACAAGTAAAGGCCTCACCACGCACCAAAGGAAAATGTTGCCAAGGGTAAGGGGTAAATTATGGGAAAGGGAAAGGGAGTGGTAAAAGCTCCACCAACAAAACCAGCGGAGAAGAAGCAAAAGGTTGCTTCAAATGACCCATGCTTTAAGTGTGGGGAGATTGGACATTGGGCAAGAAATTGCCCAGTCCATCTTAAAGAGTTGCAAGCAAAAAGGGATGCCAAGAAAACCTCAAGTAAGATTTTTATGATTCATATTGATCTAAATTTAATATCCTCTAACACGTGGATATTGGATACCAGATGTGGAACTCATATTTGCAACTTATTACAGGGGTTCAAAAGAAGTAAGGACTTCAAGAAAGGGGATGTTAGCCTCTACATGGGGAATGGGGCAAAGGTTCAAGTTGAAGGCCGAGGGGACTACATCTTAAAGCTTCCAATTGGTTTGGAAGCAGTCTTGAACAATATTTTGTATGCTCCTAGTTTGACTAGGAACATTATTTCTATTGCCCAATTAAGACAATATGGTTATGTTTTGTCATTTATTGAGATTGAAATTCATGTTTCTTTAAATGGCACATTTTATTTTAAAGCTATTCCTATTAATGGTATTTATGAATTGGTTCGTGAAAACACATTATATGATAGCTCAATCTACCAAACCACCACTAAGAAACTGAATTTAGATTTGAGTGATTCTTATATTTGGCATTGTTGTCTTGGTCATATAAACAAGAAGTGCATACAAACACTTCAAAAGAACGGTCTTTTAAAAGAAAATGAATATGATTCATTCGATGTATGTGAATCATGTTTACAAGATAAATGACTAAGGCAACTTTAAGTGGAAAATCCGAAAGGGCAGAAGATTTATAAGGCATCATACATTCGGATGTATGTGGTCCTTTTAAGCCAATGTTTAGGTACCATGAAAGATAATTCATTACCTTTACCGACGACTATAGTCGATATAGTTATATGTACTTGTTAAGACACAAAGATGAAGCTTTTGAAATGTTCAAAATCTTCCAAAATGAAGTAGAAAATCAACTCAAGAAGAAAATAAAAATTCTCCGCATCGATAGAGGAGGTGAATACCTGAGTGATGCTTTTAGAGATCATCTTAGAAGTTGTGGTATTGTCTCACAACTATCTCCACCTAGAACGCCACAACATAATGGCATGTCCGAGAGTAGAAATCGAACTCTATTGGATATGGTTCGATCTATGATGGCTAGAAGCTCATTGCCTCTATCATTTTGGGGTTTCTCTTTGCTCTCTGCGGCCCGTATTATGAATATGGCCCCAACCAAGAAAGTGGAAACGACACCTTTTGAAATATGACAAGGAAGAGTTCCATCACTGTCATATTTAAAGCTATGGGGTTGTGAGGCTTATGTTAAGACTCCCACCTCAAACAAACTAGAAAGTCATTCAACTAGCTGTATCTTCATTGGATATACTAGAGATTCTATGGGATATTATTTCTATGATCCATTGGAACAAAAAGAGTTTGTTGCCAAGAAGGCTGAGTTCTTAGAAGCTAAGTTCCTTACAGAAGGAACTCGCAGTAGAACTGTTGTTCTTGAGGAGGATCAAGAACCACAAACCAATACACGTTTGGTTGACACTAGCACTCAAACCGAGGATGTTGAGAAAGATCAAGTGGTTGATCAATGTACACAAAACGTTCGCAGATTTGGTAGAATTAGTAATCCACCTGATAGATATGGATTTTTCGTAGATGGATGCTATATGGTAGATTTCGATGAACCAACCACCTATCGTGATGAAATGTCCAATTTGGATTGTGATAAATGGCTTGAAGCCATGAACGTTGAGATGCAACCCACGTATGACAACCAAGTGTGGGACTTGGTTGAACCACCTAATAATTCCAAGATAGTTGGAAGTAAGTGGGATTTCAAGAAGAAAATTGATATACATAGAAAGTTGGATACTTATAAAGCTAGAATTGTAGCAAAAGGTTTCACTCAAACTCAAAGGGTTGATTATGATGAGACCTTCTCACCAGTTGCAATGCTAAAGTCTATTAGGATATTATTTGCCATAGCTACTCATTATGATTATGAGATTTGGCAAATGGATGTCAAAACCGCTTTTCTAAATGGATATCTTGAGGAAGATGTCTATATG